>JAQLOL010000003.1:27062793-27076886 GCA_029783665.1 Naso thynnoides
GGAGGGAGGGAGGGAGGGAGGGAGGAACAGTTGCCAAAAACAAAACAGAGAACAGAAGGGGAGGACAGAAAGTTGTTAAACAAGACAGAGTGTTAATGAACTGGACAGTGCAGTGATATAGATGAACATGAATCAGTGAGGAAAGTAAAGACAGGCCGCAGGGCAGCGGGAGGAGCAGCTCTGGTGTCGGACGGTTCAGGTCTGTCAACGCAGCACTTCACCACGTCGCAGCGCTCTGCAGAGAGCCGAGGCCTGGTTGGCACAGCGCCGTCATGCCTCTTTTGTGTGCTAACCCCTCGGCCTCCGACACTACTCAAACATCACGCCACTTCCAGCAGCCGCTCGACCTGCCCTCTGAAAGACAGAGGAATGCAAGGAGAGACGGGGAGAGACGGGGAGAGACAAGTCCAGATTTCCAAAAGCAGAAAATCTTCAAGTGGATTTACTGCCTCTCCTAGGCCAAAAAAAAAAAAAGAGATTATTTTTGTTCTCATAGATGGGAAGCAATTAAATCCATTAAGTCAAGCACACTGCTGCAGCACTTTTTTTTTCCTTTATTTTTTTTAAAGCTCTGGTTTGCACGTTTCTTCTGATTTCAAAAGTCTGTAACATTACCTGACAGCTGACACAGATTTCTCACTTTTTTGTTATTTGTTTTTTTGTGTTTTTAAGACCAAGTGATGTTTCACGTCTTTTTTTCTAGGTCTGTTGACGTTGTATTTTGTTAGGTTTAGTGACAGTTTCTGCTAGTGGCAGCTAACTCAACTTTTTAATAGTCATGTTTAGGCCCCAACAGCACATAAAGAAAAAGGGAAAATTGTGATCTAGTTTATTTTTTGCATTAATCATTGCTACCAGATTTATTTGTTTTGCACGGTCACCATGCACCCCGACCCCGCCCCATTTCCAAGTTGACAAATATCAGTGTTTTTTCACCAACACACAGTCTCACGAGGCGCGAAAGCTTTTCTATGAAACACAGCAGGCTTCAACAAACTCCAGTGTAGACTGATCACTGTAGATCACTTCCACTAAATAACACAGACCTACTTTTTTGCCGTTATATTCCTCTGTGAGCTACTGCTGCCACTGTTGAGTGTCCGCCATGTTTTTCCTCTCTGTTAAGTGTCCTATTCTACCCATGATGCATAGCGCAACAGGCTATCTACGCCAGCCTTACTTCAGTCACTCATAGACAGACTTTATGCAACAGGCTTGTTTAAGTGTCTACAGTAAGTCTGACTTAAAGATGAATTTAGGTGCATAACTGGGTCTAATTTTATGCAGCTGGCCCCGTTGTTTGGAAAGACTTGAGGATTGGTGCCTTGCTGAGATGCTGAAGGGTATTTTTCAACGAAAATAAAATCATTTTTATGAAGGAAGATGTCACCAAGTGCTCTTGGTAATGAGTTTGTGGACTCCAGGTGAATGTGAGGTGCCCTTGAAGCTGAAATGATAAGCTACAAAAAAGATGCACAATAGCTAGCTTCAGGAAGACTCACACCAAGCCGAAGATCTGGTGAAGAGCCTTTGTTCTTCAGGGCACATAGGAGGAAAAAGTCACAAAAGCCAACCAGTTTTGACCTGCACTGGATCTTCTTCAGGGCATGACAGGAAAGACACTCAGAGTGAAATGCTGTGATTCCTTAAAGCTGCAGTAGATAAACTTCTGCAAACATGCTAGCAAGCTAACGTTAGCTGTAGCGTGAGACTTGTTGGGAAGCAAATCTGCTGCAGCCGTCTGCGCCAGCTTGCACTTTATTCTGTTTGTTGTCTCTCTCTCTCTCTTTTTAAGTCCAGTTTGAACTGAGACCAAACGGTTGCAGGGAAAGTTGCGTTGGAGTAAACTGGTCCGTCTCAGCTCGACCTCGAGCCGACTGACGGTGTGGCTCGCAGACACTCTGTTGTTGGCAGAGGCGGGTCAGAGCACGGTGAGCCAATCAGCTCGTACCAACTCGACATCACCTGTCGCTGAGAAGCGCAGCGTAGACCGGCGAATCAGGACAGAGAGTACAGAAAGTGTCACTGATTTTTCTTTTTTTTTTTTTTGTGAAACCCTTATTCCTGTGGCAAAGAAAACATCACGGTAAAAACAGGGCTTATTGGAGACCAATTCAACAGTGAATGATGTCATTTTTCAACCACTATTACACTGTTTGATCAGGTTATACATCATAATGACAAAATTAAGACAAAGAAGTTGTCTAATTTCACATTAAAAAGTAGTCTGACATATTTATGTTCTGCCACTTTACCTTAGTGCTTCCAATGTAAAAACAATTACACAGACAGGTGATGTGGTGCACTACATACATGGACTTACAATTAATGAACCTTTGATTTTTATACACCTCCCTTGTCTTGTGATCTGTGAATTCTTTTCATTGTATTAAATTAGGACAATGATTACACCTAGTTTACATGCATTTAAAGGTCCCACCTCTGTTATTTTTACAACTTGGGAACGAGAATGGTTTGACCCCCACCACCTCCACGAGAGTTCGGGAGCCACAAGATCATAACTTTGCACTTCTCTCACATAAAAAAACTTTGCAAGTGAACATGATCCGTGCAGCAATCATGTTCCTTTCAAAACAAAATCAGCAGAACACATTCTTAGATCATAAACATCATTTCAAGGATTCAAGAAATGGATTGCCCAAGAGCTGCAAAACTGATGCCGATACTTCAAGGAACAAAAGCTGACGTCTTCAACAGACCATCAAGGAAGAATGTTCACCAGATAACACAACGCTGAGTTTTCTTCTTTAAGTTGAGAAATCAGCTTGTTTATGGACTGTTGTAGACACGGACTTTCCCTAAACCATTGTCCTGATTATTTTGGGAGTACAGCTGCACTTAACTGAACCTTTAACCCTGATGTTTTACTTTTGATTTGAACCTTACAAGAATCACCTCGTCACTGCCTGTGATGATTCCCAGACGGGAACTGCTCTTTGTGATAGAAATCAGAACAGAATGGACAGAACTGATTCCTTTCGCCCCTCAAAACACAAAGTTTAAGTTCTTTTTTGCCCCTTTCAGCTCAAACAGCAGCTGTATATGAGTAGAAACACTTAGAGCCACTTCAGTCTGTTTGCCAGCCGTCACTGAGTCTCTGAGGTTAAGAATCTGTCTTTGGTCTAGTAGACTTCACTCTTTGTTTTAGGGGTTTAAAGCTTTTATGCTGAGTTTTCCCGTGAAAGGGAGATGACGGGAACAAGGGGGGCAATAGAAACTGAACAAAAAAAAGCAAAGACTGAAAGATTATACAGAGACACAGAGATTTGGGGTCTTAAAGTAGAGAAATGATAGAGATCCAGATCCAGAATGTTTTCCAGCTGCTACATGTGAGCAGTGGTGTGCTTAAAGTTTTTTTCTTTTTAAAAGGCTGTTAAATGTTTTCACTGACTGCCAACTGTCAGCTACAGGAGGATTCTTTATGGGGCTTTTCTGTCAGAAATTGGTGGCGTTGTAGTGCATGTCATGAATGTCTCAGTAGGGTTGAGGAAAAAATCGATACATCATAATATTCCAATATTTTGCATGACGATATTGTATCAATTCATAGATACAAAATATTGATATATTGTTAAATAAATTCTTAATAAATATTGCAAATACAAACTCATCCTCTTGTTTGATGGAATAATAAAAATAAGTGAACTATTCATTCCACTAGCTGGTGTTAAGTACTGGTTAGGTAATAAAAAATGCAATAAAAATGATCAAAGAGAGCAGAATAGACTGTATGATGTAAATGTATCATATTCAATGAAACAGATGATGCTGACAGAGTTCTACTTCAAGAAAATGATTTGCAGTACAAAAAGGCGAGAAATTACGATATATGATTTCACAACACCCGACATCGCAATATTGTGATAATATCGTACCGTGACTCAGGTATCGCGATAATATGGTATCGTGACTTCAGTATCATGATAATATCGTATCGTGACTTCAGTATCATGATAATATCGTATCGTGACTTCAGTATCATGATAATATCGTATCGTGACTTCGGTATCATGATAATATCGTATCGTGGGGCCTCTGGCAATTCCCACCCACTCGGTGGATGAAGCTGATTGTTTTAGGTTTTGTGTTGCTTTTCACTGAAACTGTCACAGAATTTTTGCTGAATTTTATGTCCTGCTGCTTCAGAAATGTCTTGTTTCGTGCTGCAGGTTGATGCTGACAGACACACAAATAACTCAAGTGCTGCTGATGATCAAAAAACGTTCATACCTTTTTACAAAGGGAGGGGTTTGCACCTGTGTATCGCTCCGTTCACGCTTGAACCGCACACATCCTGATAAAAAAAACACTGGTGGTAAGCCTGAGGCCCTGTGGAGACGAGAGGCCCCTGGCTCAGCTGCACATGAAGTCCCTTTGGCCCTTGGGCCCCTGCACAGTGAGGGGACACAGCAAGAGAGCAGAGAAGGAGTTCTGGGAAACCTCCACATCTTTCCATTGTTATTTTTATCTCATTCATTCTTGCCCACCCGCTCCTCGGAGTTTCTTCAGTCTTGTGCTTTCCGTCCTTGTCTTTTGTTTTTTTTTCTTCTTTTTTTTTTTTTGCTCTTATTACATTCTTTCATATTTATCCTCGACTGCCAGCTGTGCTGTTTGCCTCTCCCAGCTCACTTTGTTGTTGTTGTCCCCCCCCCGCTCCTCCATGTTTGAGGTCATTTCACTCGGCCCGTCTCCCCCTCTCTCCCCTCCTTCAGAACTCTGTCTCCTTACCATTTCCTATTTCCTGTCCGCCAGCTCCCCTCCTTCCTGCTCCTTTGCTACTAAAATGGCTCCGTTCCATGATCCACAAGGTGTCAGCTGGCTGAGCTCCAGGTCATGAATGTCTCGCTTCTCCAAGATTAGTCGCCAAGTTGAACGAATACAGGAACAGCTGTTAATTTAGTGAGCTGATATCACCAGTGATAAAATCTTAGGTATATTTATAGCGTATGGAACTTGTTATTTTTGGTAAATTTTTTATTTGCACACATTGGTGATCAATGCCTCAAATTCTGCCTTTTTCCCCTAAGTGACATGAAAGCCAGACTTTCCCTCACAGTGTAAATAACATTGAATCAGACCTTGATAAGGCTTTTTGTCGCTTTAAAACAAGTCAAAAACACATTTGGGAACATATCAACAGTTGAAAGACCCCCAGCATCATCCTCCGACCTCACCGTGGTGTTAATTCCCTTTTTCAGACATTTGCATAGAAGTTAGAGATGCATTGAAAAAAAAAAAAGAAGAAGCAAAAATCATTTTGAACTGTTTCATGTCAAATTTGAGTTGAATTCTCAACTTTCTGCTGTTTCACTGCTTTGGCTGCTTGCACCGCAAACCTGCCTGTGTGAGAAGTGTCAGCGAGAGCGGTGACAAAGTGAAAAAGTGAACGCGATCTGCATTCCTTTCTCTTTAAGACTCTGTAATCCCTTTCTACAGATCGCTGTTACTGTGCTAATTCCTGTTTTCAGTTTGCATTTGAGGACATGAAAAGCGATGAAAGAAAGCTTGGTACTTCTCTCCCCTTTCACCTTTTTCATCACATCTCTCTAGCTCTGAGTCAGTTTCACTGTGATCCTATGGCACAGAATGAATTTCTCTTCCGTTTTAACCTACACGAACACCTCAGTGCTCCTGCAACTGAAGCCAAAGCTAATATTTTCTTCAGAAAAAAAAAAGCTTTTATTAAAGCTTTCTGGTATTTTTCACCCCAAAGCATTGATCCAGCAGAGTAACATCACTTTACAAGCTTCAAAATGAATGGAAACAGATTAACTCAAGGCCAAAGGTTCCCTCATATACTACTCATTAACGGGATATTAAACATACTGACATCATCCTGAGCAGCTTCTCTTCAGCTTTAGCATCAGTCTCCTAAAACCACCGACTCATCCTCATCCAGCTCATTTCATCGTTGCTCTACATGTGAATTTTGAAAATATTTTAAATAAGAAACTGTAACAGAAAGGTTTCAAATTTCCAGAATCACTGGAAACTTTCTGAACAGACCTGCTGTTGACATTTCAAATGTCATTTTTTAATTCACCTGCTTATATTTGGTTGGAGGCAGAAGATATTTTGTCTCAGTGGCGAAGTATCTCAAAACTTGGACAAATGACACCAACGCTGGATGAAAGCAAGACAACTGTGTTTGAATTTCCCACAGTTGGTCTGTTGAAATCTCAGCCGTGCAGCGTGTTTGGTATTCTGATGGAGGGTCTCGGTCTGGTCAGCTGACCCGTCTCACACCACCTGTGGTCTCTGTCTCTCTCTCTCTCTCTCTGCACTGCCTGCAACTCTCGCCCCTCTGTGCCTCTTACAATCAGCCAGTCTATCCCGACCATCAGCGTGGCGTGGGTGGGTTTGTTTGTTTGTGCCAGAATATGTTTGTGTGTGTGTGTGTGCCTCTCTTTCATGGACTATCAGAATCATCAGCAATCTCCTGCATCGTTCTTCCCCTGATTGAGCCGAAGTCGGGGCCCCTGTCTGGGATAGCTGTTTGTTCGGCTGTGTGTGTGTGTGTGTGGTGTGTGTGTGTGTGTGTTTGGCTGTGTTTCCAGAACTCCATGTTCCTCAGGATCACAGATTAGCCAGTACTGTATTGTTGCACTGTGTTTGTGTTCGGTCAGGCGCCACAACTACAGGAAGAACCACTGTAAGCAAGGAAAGGTGTGTGTATATGTACGTGTGTGCGTTTGTATATGTCTACCTAGTTTTGTGTGAGTGTGTGCGTGTGTGTATGCATGTTTTGGGTGTGGGCAGACTGTGGCCCTTTCTGATCACCTTTATAATGTTAAGTCAGATCTTTTTTCTTTTTTTTTTGTCAGCATTAAAACAATCAGAAAATACACAAACATGAGTGTGACACAGCTAAAGGAGCAGTTGAATTATGTTTTTCAAAGTGAACAGAAAGCTGTGACCATCTTAATTAATCTCTTGATATGAAATTTAGGAAACACATTCAGTAATTTAACTTGTTCCAAGAACATTCACACGTATACCATACAGTCAAATCACTGCACAACTGAATGAGTGACCTATTTCAGCCACAACTCAACATTGTCATTGTTCATATTACTGTTTATTTTTTTCCATTAAAAAAAAAAAAAAAGTTTCATGTCTGTATTGGCTTTTTGTCAGATGCAGGTTCTTTTGAACTTTTGAATTTTTGGTTTGAAACAATACATTTTAAAACAATATATTTTTCTTTCTTGCAGTTGTGTTTTTTTCTTTTTGTCGTATTTGTCTCTTTGCGGTTGTGTTTGTCCTGTTTGAGTTTGAATTTTTTGTTTTACTTGTGTTTTCTTTCTTTTTGTGGTTTTGTTTTTTCTTTTTGTCTGTGTTTTCTGTATACAGTTTTCATCATTGTGTTTTAGTTTTTGCAGTTGTTGTCATTTTGTGATTATGATTGGCACTTCAGGGCCACCGTAGAGCAGATGACAATGTCGCAAGTCCTTTTGGAACTAAGAGTTACACGCACACAGACACGCAGTGTGACACCTGCCCTGGTTTACTATAATCTGTCCCCTTAAAGCTTCTCCTGTCTTGTTATCACAACAGGTCTTTTTATACCCGGGTGTTAATGTTGGGGTCAGCGCTTCTGTGCGTGTGTGTGCTTGGATTGATATTTGTATTTCCTTTTATTAATTTGCATCTGGATCTAAACGTTGTTGTGTGTGCGGTTGATGCAGTCAGAGATATGATAACAGAAGAAGAAGCTGTCAGTTGGCCGCCAGTCTTTGAATTATTCCGTATTATAATTCTCCACAGTTTGTTTGGTGCTTTTTTGCCCGATTTGAGATGTCTTTGATCTTTGTATTACTGTATTTACTGCTTGCGTCAACTACTGTACACAAACAATCCTCTAAAACACATTTCTCTGTAACATCCAATTTTAACTTTGTTCATAACATTTAGAGATCCAAACTGTATGCATTTCATTATGAAAAATTAGACACTGACATTGATAATCATACTTAATTTTTCAATAATTTACTTTAGTGTGTATTGTTATAGTATGTAGCCTTCCATATTGCATATCAATGAATGTACATGAAGCTGATTTTCTTACATTATGAGCCCTGATGCAGTGTCAGATAATCCTGAACAACATGCAAACACTCTCCTCATGTTTGCATCCAGATACAAACAGATGAAGCTTTGCCCTGCGCAGACAGAGAGCGCTGCAGGGAAAACTGTGTGAACAGTCTCGTTACTGGCAGCAGAAAGAGGAGCAGACACACCGTGTCTGCAGGCAGCAGCAGTAGCAGCTCTGTCCTCTCTGCATTGTTTGCGTTTCTTCTGTTAAGTTTCGAACCGAACTTGAAAACTGGGCGGTATCTGATGTCTTATCGGAGTGTTTGCGTGTGAGTGTGTGTGCGTGTGTCGTCTTGTATCCCCGCAAGCTCCGGTTTTGGGGCTTTGACTGACAGGTTAATCACAGAGAGAGAAAAACAAGTGATTGAAAAAGCTGCAGGGTGTGTCAGTGAATGAGAGACGAGGCCAGGTGGACGTTTGCTGTCACACCATCATCGTCTTTCACTCTCTCTTTGCCTCAGGAGCTCAGTGAACTGGGCTTCAGGTTGAAACAAGTGCAGATTTGCAATAGCTGCAACCACGCAGGTGCATGCGTCCCCACTTTCACGCTATGGTGTTTGTGTGTGTCTTTTCAGGTGAATTTGATTCAGGCCACGCCTACTGTCACATCTTCACAAAGACACACACTGGGGGTGAGAATCTCCAGGCACCTAATGATTCGATTACAATGCAGAGGCCTATGATTATGATGCAGATTGACTTGATCTTACTGTGCTACAGCTTACAGGTAGCGTGGCTTTTGTCCACTTTACTTTCTCTCAACCTTGTAGAAGCCAAAGGGATTTCGCGGTCAGCCATGTTTCTTTTTTTATTTATTTTTTCTTTCTAATGTGCTAACAGTAAACTGTCCAGGTGCATGACGTGCTGCTATTCTGTTTTCCGCCTTTTTTGTATAAACTATTTTATAGCCGTGTTCAAATTCCCATACTTCTGTTAGTATAGTTCAGTGCAGTACACTTACTGTGTGCTGCACTAATCTTGACTGGGTGGTGGTGTCCCAAAACGCACACTGCTATTTTGCACCTACCAGAGGTGACAACATTTTTTAATTTATTTTTTCACCGCCTCTTCTTCAACTAATTTTTGCATACAGACAGTCGGCGACAATCACGTCAGCTATTTTCTCCCGCTATTTAGTTCATTTAATTTGTATTTAAGAGTGTTCTGTGGTAAAGACTAAAAACTAAAAACTAAAGACGACTATAAATCACACATCAAACAAACACACATTATAATGTTGATGCCTGATAAAAATGTGCCGCTTTAGCTGGGAGCACGTTAGCTAGAGGATGTTAATGTTAGCTAGCACGGTATTCGTAACAAATCGTTACAGGCTCAACAAATATTACTGACGACAGCTATCTGACAACAGCATATTCTACATAGTGGTAAACAAGTATAACTTGAATCTGTACAACGCAGCGACATTCACAGTCTTAAGGTTGGTATCATGATGCATTAAAGAATAGATTTTTTTTCCCACCACTAATGCGCACACACACACACACACACACAAAAGAAAAACACACTTGACCTTAATGCAAAATGTCAGCCTCCTTGTGTAGTTTTAAAATGTGTTTAATTGGGGAAACTATTAACAATTAGGTGACAAATTTTAAATAGTAAAAATAAAGAAAATTTAAAAAAAAATTTTGTCTTTGATTTTCTAATGTTTAACTTTACTTTGTAAAATGTCAGTTACGTTACGCTGTAAAAGATAAATGCTTCTGCAGTGATTTCAAAGCAGCCATCATGTTTATGAATGTGACGGTTTTCTCTGACAAAGTCCAGGACTGACATCTTTTTTTTCTTTTTTCATGGTATATTTAATTATTTCATTGTGAATCCACCGCAACAAACATAGAACAATATACAAAAATATAATGCCATTTTCTAAACAAATACAAAGGAAAAAAACACAGCACAGAAAACAACCCCAGTCAATGCTCTGTGACATAAGATAAGCAAGTCCCATGCCAGACAAATAGCCACCCTATATTACAATGACCATCTCATTATTAGACAGTTGGACAATAAAAGTATTTCTAGTCATCTCTGGTACATAATTAAAGGAAAAATTCCATAATTGACAAAATTTCTTTCCACTGCCCCACAGGACTGCAGACAGCTGTTGAGGAGTTTTTTTAATGCACCACATGTTAACTGAAGCTCATAATGTACATTCCCTTGCAAGTGACAGAAATTTCCTTAAAAGCTTAAACTCAGACCTGTTCAGGTGTATTTTTCACATGTTAACATTTAGAAACTGTGTTGATGGATAAAGATTAATGTTCGGATGAAAAATTAACTCGATCTCTGCTAAAATGCCAGTTAAGAAAGATTTAATTATGGGGCTAGACCAAAAACAATACATATAGAAGAAGAAACAGTGAGGAAGGAAAGGAAAGAAAGGAAGGAAACATACAAGAGGCAGTATGTGACTTACATTTTTTGCACAATGGGGAGACCTGGGAGTTGAATTTCAAGACAGATATAATGTTCAAGCGTTATTGAATAAAGTTAAAAGGAATGGTGACAGTTTGACTGTGACACACTGCGACACATTTAGGTAACACTCACTTTTATCTTCAACACTAAATCCTTGGTGTCACCACAACTCTTCATTCGATGTTCAGCTCTGTGTGTGTGTGTTCATGTGTGTGTTCGTGTGTGTGTGTGTGTGTGTGTGTGTGTGTGTGTGTGTTTGGCCTCTTCCCTCATGTGTGCTAACTGGCCTCGTGACTGGCTGTGGTTTAGAGTGACAGCGTTATTTCTATCACGGAGGTTTCAGAATGTCAGGTATGTATTTTCTACCTGTCTCTACTTCTCTGTCTGTCCATCAGTTTATTTACCTATCTCTCCATCAGTGATGGTAGAAGTACGTAAAACCCTTTATTCAAGTCCCAGAACAACAATGTAAATATACTGTTACAAGTCAAACTCCTAAATTCTAAATATCACATCAGTGAAGTCAAGAATTGTTAGAAAGAAAAATGGTTTAAAGTGGTAATCTCAAAGATTTACGTTGTTCCTAGCAGCACCTTCGGCGATAAGCTGTAATTGCAGGTGCGCTTTTGGACCTCATCTCCCAAAGTTCTTGTTGAATCCAAACGTTGTTGACTGTTTGACGTCGGTAGATAGCCTGTTTCCGTCCTCAAATGATGAGTTTTCTTTTTCTTTGGACCTGCACTTGAACTGTCATCGCCTGGATGCTTTATTGTCTTTGTGTGTTGATCCGTCAACACACAAAGACAGACACAACGAAGAGCGAGCATGTGGCGTTAGCTCCACCTACCCTCTGGACGGACCAACCCCTGGGGACTGACGTAAAAGGCGTCACTGACTGTGCGCTGCTACTGATTTAGCAAGAGAACGTCGCCGCAGACACCCAGAATCTCGTAGAACTCTGCAATGTTGCAAATACAGTCAATCATAAATCAATCCACATTGTTTTCCCTCACTCTGTAGGCGGGTTTCCAAACACTGTTGCGACATGACTGGGTTTGCATTGAGTGATGTAATGCGACTTCTCGTCTCACTGTAATATTCCAATAAACATGACAGTAGACGGTTAAAAATATCAGGTCAGGGTGAGAGAGAAGAAGCGCAAAACGCATCATAAATCTGCAGTGCCAGGAGCACGCTAAGCGACTCGCCTGGAGGTTCACAACTCAAACTGAAAACACAAACTGTCACAACGAACACAGCATTATTTCCTCACATTTATTAATCGGAGCATTTACATTTAAAAACTGAAAAGCAGCAGAGGAACGTAAAAACAGCTGATTACGGTTTGCGCAAACATCTCTTCCGTCTCTCGCTGCTTCGGTCCTCACTTTCCTCTCGACTGAAAGCAGATGAAATTCAGCCTAAATTATCCACAAACGACCACAAAAGGCAAGCAGGCTAAGAAACTGAACTAAGTGACATGATCTGTCTGTCTGTCTATGAGTCACTCTCCGCCCGGTTTCGCTCAGGACTTACACCTCAGGACAGCACCTACACACACACACACACACACCAAACAGATTGACTCTTTTCATCATTTCACAACAGACAGTGACAACATGCTAAAATATTCATACCCAGAAATGCAGAAAAACACAAACCAGCAAAGCTTGTGTGACGTTCACAAAACTCACGTAAATCTGGCTTCACTGAGGTACCTGACTGCTGTTCCTCTCTTTAAAATGCATCCAAAGTAGGAAAACAAGCGATCTATGAGTAAATTTGTTGAAAAAAATAATATAAGAAAGAACAGGCCTAGATAACATAAAATATTACACACTATCTATTTACAGATTTTGAGTTAATATGTCTAATAAGTCTAATAAGAGCCGCTGTCAGTCTGGGAGCCCCTGATTCAGTCCTGGCAGGATCGGACACAGTTTAAGCCCTGCAAACAACCAGACAAATACGTAAAAAGTGTTTCCACTGCAGTTTTACAAAATATGGCTTTTTCGAATCACCTCAAATGCCACCTCATGTGAGCAGAAAATGTGTTTTGCGATTTTTAGAAATGGTCCTGTTTCCATTAGGCGTAGTTTCTATTCGCAATTTCCGTTTGCGCTAACTGAAGGTTAAGTGAAACCCGCCTTGTGATAGTTAGTGACTTAACAGACATTTACTAAATGAAAATCATAAAGATTACCACTTTAAGTATCAGAAGCTAAAATAATAATTTTCAAGTGAAAGAGAACAGAGAGCCTCTGCAGGGATGCTTCTGACGTCAGCGCCTCTGGTGGAATGAAAAGCGTCTTCTGCTGTGGCGTCACAGCTGGAATGTGACAGGGCCGTGTCCAGGAAAATCAAGCTTCTAGGTGTTTTTTATCTGATCAATCCCGTTCCTTTTTGTAAATTTACTGTAAAACTACAGTTCCTGATGCTGCTGGATGTAGGGTACGCAAGTCATCACGTGACTGACAAACGAGTTCAGGTGTGAAAACTATTTACTTTGTAATAACAGGAGGTATTCTCAGGCTATCTGTAATTTTTGAGTCTCTGATAACAGAATAAGAAAAATAACAAGATAACAGAAATGACTGGAGAGGAATGAAAGATTTTGTACTTTGTGTAATGATAATTACTCGGAGGATGAATATCATGTTTTGTTTGAATCTGAAAATACATGTACTGTTGACAACAGCAGGAAATATTTGCCAAAATTCTTTTTAAATCAGCCATCTGATAAACCAAAGATAATATGCAAACTAGGTACATTTTTGAATAATGTTTTGCCGCTCTTTAAATAGCTTTTATGTTAGGAACCCATCCTGGTTGTTTACCATTGTACCATGGGTTTTGTTGTTTTTGTTTTGTTTGTACTCCTTTCCACAGCAATGTGGTCAGGAGTAAAATAAATTTGAAATTTGAAATCAATATTTTCTTCTGAAATGTAGTAGGAAAGAAGTGTGGAGTAGCAGAAAATGTAAAGTAGGCCCAAAAGTACTGAGAGTAAAAACAGCACAGAATTGTGCTCAGTTACCAGGCGGCCCTGCTATATCTGAATATCTGCATCTTAGAATGCTGCAATAACCGAACTAAACTTGAGCTGCATGTTGAATTCAGAAAAATGTTACACCTGAAATGTTCGCGTGAGTGCGCGATGATGAAAATAGCTGTCAGCCCTCATCGCCGCGGCTCAGGTTGGGTTAGTTTCTCACGTGGAATGGAGAGTCAAGAAATGCAAATGAATCAGAGCAGAACAAAGAATGTTATCGCTGCTTTGACATCATTTTCTTGTGAAGACAGGAGAGCTACAATTCACGTGCTGTTTTTATTTCGGTACCCTCAACTTCCCCGTGTTTGATTCATGTATGCGGGTCAATATGTGTTGTCTTTGGGTTCTATTTTTGGAAACAATATTTTGCAAGTATTTTGAATAACAAGTCAGACTTTTTTGTCACCTTCTGGCACATGAAGCATCATTCCTCGGTAGCTGTGTGTGTGTGTGTGTGTGTGTGTGTGTGTTTTGCGTG
>JAQLOL010000003.1:27076986-27087864 GCA_029783665.1 Naso thynnoides
TTGCTCCTAAATCTATTTCTGGCTAGTTTGTATGTAAATCTGGTTTTTAGAGAGAGAGAGAGAGAGAGAGAGAGAGAGAGAGAGAGAGAGAGAGAAGGAAATTGATTTAATCAAGTTTTCTTTGGTTTTCTTAAGTTTTAATAGCAAGGCAGGCGTTATTCAGGCACTGTGTATGTTTTTTTATGCTTTCCTGATTTTATCTCCCTCTGACCCACTGGAACAGCACCCTGTCTGTGTTCTGCAATGTCATTATTTAGATATTAAACACTGGCTCTTGGGCATGATACAGATGGCACACAGCAGAGACCCGTTTCCTCATCAATGGCTGCTTTAATGACAGAGAGAAACTAAATCTGGGACATGAAATAAAACATTGAGATGGGCCACAGCAGGTGTCTGCCATCGAATCCACCGGCACTACTCCCTGTTGAGATAACTCAACTACCTATAGTGAAATCTGCTTAAATCTCCAGGTGAAGCAAGATCAAAACAATATTCCTGGTGTGCAGCACAGCCCAGTATTCCTTTGTACTCTCTTTGCAATTCTGTTGCAATGGGAAATATGAGAATTTACCAAGAGACTAGTATGATTTATCGAACCATGAAAAACAGCATAGTTTTTATGTGATTACTTTATAATCCATGAATTCAAAGGGTATGGGAGTATTCCAGAAGGTGTTTGTGAGCAGAAGAGGATGCAATAATTCCATCAATTCAATTTAAGGAAGATGAAGAAGGAACAAAACAATTCAGAATCTTGGCTATATTTTAACAAGGGGCTATTTCTTTAATTGCACACCAAAATTTGTGACATACTGGTTCTGTCTGCATCTGTCAGCGTACAGTCCTCTCAAAAATCAGTACTGTGTGCAGACCCGTTTCAAGGGCTCAGTCTTAAGGGGGACATATGAACCCAATATGTGCTATTGCATTCATGCAGCATTTATGCATATATACTGAGTTTGCCGTTGCATATTAACCAAACTGATTATGCTGTGATGTTCTACTATTTAGGCCTAAAAGTATTCTACTGAAGTGGAACAGCAACAAAGTGGCCCATTCACTGATCAGACAAATGAAATAAACTCTGGTGCACTTGCAAGGTGATGTCAGGAATTGGCATTTAAAAAAATACAGGGATTAAACAAGGAGAATGGCACTGCAATAAGTGCCCTTTTGAATAAGATATAGTGGGTTATGACCATGACGGCAATCATCACGTTTTACTATCAACAGCAATTACAACCAGTCTCTCTAATCTCACGCCAAACAGGAAGATTTGAGTTTTATTAAATAACAATTTTATTAAAAGCAGGTTTTATTTTTACATTAAGAGTAGGTTGTAGGTAAAATGGCAACAAAAAATTATATATATTTTTTAGAATTAATAAATTAGAATAGTTATTACTTTTGATTGATACTGTAACAGGACTTTAAAAAAGGGTGGGGGTGCGGGGACCCCAGAAGGGTCACCAGATGCACCTACAGTAAATGTCCCTTCATGGCGACGAGTCTGAATGTGTGTCAATACAAGTGTGGATGAATTCACATTAAGAGGAAATTTTATCTAAGAAGACATATGGATGACATGTGGGGGGAAACAACAAAACAAAACAAGCCTTCATAAAACAGATTAGCCCAATGGATGGTAAGACCAAGTTCACACAAGATCTAAATGTAAATTCTTTTTTTTTAATTGGCTGGCATGCAAAATGTGATGAAGCAGCTTTTACAAATGGTGACACTTTATTTTTTTTCAAAGAGGTGCAAACAGTTTTCAAGTGCTTGTTTACACTTAAAAAGGAGTATAATCATTCTGTTTGCCTTCTCTCATCTATGCAGTCTACTTTTTATTTTTGCAAAATGCTGCAGCTAAGGCAATGTGGGCTAGCATAGTTTCTCCTACATGCTGCAGGTAGACACATCTACTGAAGTTTACGCTTACGTTTAATTTTCAGGCCCCCATTAGATATTACTTGTTGTCTGAGGTTTCAGATTTCACTCTGTTAATGATTATACAGTACATAGGCTCCCTGTGTTTATTTATTTGCATATTAAATCTGTAAGCAGCAGACCAAGGAAACAGAGCCACAATGGGCAATGGGAAATAATAATTTTATTTGGGAGGAAGATTGCTGTTTATTATTATGAATTCTGTAAACAAGTAATAGATTTTATTAACCAGGTGTACAGTCACTGGCAGGAATAAGTGCAAGAAAACAACTTCTCATTATATTTTGACTGCAAGCTTCAGACTCAGGGGCCTGTTTTTTATTAGCAGCAATTTTACCAAGAGATGAATGGTACACAGTTTTGTACAGTAAGTTCTGCAAGGCTGCTCACAAAAGGGGTAATAATTTATGGCATGTAATAAGTTGTGACTCTAAGAAAACTAACTGGCGGGGTTATGTGTTTCCATGGGGAGAATCACTGCAGGGCTCTGTGTCAGTTAGATGGCTGCTCTTGGCAAGAAGCTTCTGAGACAGCAGGTGTTCCTGCTCTTTGCGGACAGGTCCTGTCTCCCAGAGGAAGGTATTTCGAACAGGTGGTTGCCTGGATGGGAAAGGTTGGTGACAGTCTCTGTTGCCCTTTTCTTCCTGCCAGTGGCATTAGATTCATCAACGAACGGCTGCTGACAGCTTATGACCTGCTCGGCAGCGCAGACGACACTTTGCAGTGTTGGGGCCAGAGGTGGACTGCTGATTGATAGGTCTGGAGGGCATCAGAACATTTCAACTAATTATGATTAATGCCTCGGTGTCGGATTGATCACAAACTGCAGATGCGTGAAATTAACTTTAATTGCTCAGTTTGTACAGTTCAGTTGTTTTTGTGTTGTTTTGCTCTGATGAAGCAGTGACTGAGCAACTATGTGGATGAGTTAAATACATCAACCATTCAAAATAGCTAAGGGTGTGCGTTTAAATGTACTTTGTAAATTTTATAGAGATCCATGGGTTTTTTTAATCAGAAAAAACAACTGAAGCCATGCATTATTAAAAATGTATATTTTACAAATTTTATCAACATCAAAGTCACTCTCAGCTAAAAAATGCACTTTGCCTCTCGTAATTTCACATTAATATTTGATATTTCCTGTATAGATTGATGTATTTGCAGAATTTGACACTAGACATCTGTTTTCACAAACATGAAGCGATAAAGTTTCAGTGCTGAACTTAAAGCTCAATGTAATTTTGTAATTTGTAATTTCGTTTTTTTAAGCCAAAACAATAAAAACAAACTTGTAGCTTAATAACATTTTGAAGTCGTGTAGGATCATGGGATTTATTTATTTCAGTCACTACTGCAAATTAAAATCTGTCTGACTGATAGGCAAAAATGTTCACACACAAGATAATGTATTTAAGTTTAATGCTTGTTGTGTGTGGGTGTGTGTGTGTGTGTGCACACATGTGGTGGTATGTATGACTAATTGTCCTGTAAGGGAGGAAGGTATTTGTTGTACCCTTTCTTTGCACTCCTTCCTCTGTCTTATTTAAAATTAGAAGCTGAGGAAGCGTAAAAAAAAAGCAGACCTATTGTTCTGAAATTCCTTCACTGTCTCTGTCTCTGAAAGTGAGATCAGAGACGTACAGAATAAAACACTGTGACAGCGTCGGTGGTCGAGGCAACAGCTTAATTACAAAAATGGTTCGGTTTTTTTTATCACGAAACAGAATTTTTAACAGTTTGTTGACACCTGTACACATTCAAACATTCTCATTTTTATTAAAAGTCAGAGTTCTTCCCTATCTTATCAGCAAAAAAATGTACATTTAGCTCTGCAGCTCGGTGCACATTTAATGCCTATATTTAACTCCATCATTATGTAACTTGGCTGGAAGCTGAGGCTGTCATGATTAATGTTATAGGCTTGGTCAATTTGTTTTGGAAACTGATGTGACTCTTGAAGTCAGGTTCTGTTGCACTGAACAATAACTGGCTGCATAACAAGACTTTGTAATAAAATAACACTAACAAGCTGCCGGTGGAGCGGTGAATATTTTGATTAATATGAGACCTCACCTTTATATTTAAATCCTAACGCTGCCAAGTGCCATTTAATTCTGCTGTTATTAACCCACTTATTGTGTTTTTATAAACTGCTTTGCATTGTTTAATGCGGAAGCAGCGATGCCTACAATCGGCACTTCCTCAAACAACGGCGACTGCTACTTCCTGTATCTGTGTCATCAATCAAAAAGAGGAATCAATCACTCTCAATAACTCTGTTATGTAAAAAAGCATCTTGAGGAAATGCAGCTCTACGTGCTTTTAAATTAAAAGTTGACAACATGAAATACGGTAATTACAGGTGAAAAAAAAATTTTAAAAATTAAAAATCAAAAATCAAAATAGTTTAGTAGAAATAATAAACACAAAAAGGACAAATTCAGCTTTCTTATGCTGCTTTTCCACCAAAGTGAGCAGGTCAGCACGGGTTTTTTAAATGCATTTCAGCCCACTAAAAAACGTCCTGTTAACCCCGTTCCCACTTTCTGCAGGCAAGACAGCTCGTCTGTAAATTTGATCTGAACCGTCGTAATTTTGATAAGTTTGCGCTGTATTGTGTGGAATCATGATTGTGCTGCGTGAGACAAATGTCTGTCAGCTTTATTATTAACGATGATTAATGACAAACGTGGATGTATCTTTGCAAAGGTTGGATCTGAATGGAAACGCGGCGCGGTACGTTTGCTTCACTCACAGCTTGTATGAAAGTGGAGGTTCTCAAATCTTCACGTCAGAGTAGAAGCGATGTGATAAAATATGTCAGACTGACAGGAAGCCAATATTGTAAATAATTGCAGAGTGGAATATGAGTCATGAGGGCCACAAACGTTCGTGTCACAAGTTAATCTGTGTGCGCTGCACTCTTGTGCCCACCGCTACAGAGCGATCTCTTTTTGGTGGAAGGTCTGGCTGGATTATTATTTGGCTGGATTATTATTTGGTTGGATTATTATTTGGTTAAATTAGGGATGAGCCGATACGATATGCAGTATTGGTATCGATATTGGCCAAAATCACTGAATTGGGTATCGATGATGGGAAAATGTATGCCCCGATCCAATTATTAGCTTAAACTCTCCCATTAATGCTTCATATGTGCGACATGCTGTTAAGAGGGATGTCAGCACGCTACAGATTAGCAGCATGTGTCACATGACTAATTACAACGTTAAGCGAAGTGTTTCCATACAGATGTGTTTTCTGTAGCTTCGTTGTTTAGAAGAAGGAAAAGGCTCTATCAGATTGATGTCAGTGTTGTCCGTCAGTTTTAGTATCGGACAAGAAAAAGTGATGTCAAATCATTCCCAGTTTTAAACTCATTGCAGGGAGAGAGAGCGGTGTGCTGGGTGAGCTAGGCTGACTTTTAATGAGAGAGCGAGCTGCGCACTGCGCTGTCAGTTTATAAGCTTGTCTCATCAGAAACGGTCTGTGCTTTAAAGGCGTTATAGAGACACAAGTCAGGCAGGAAATATTTTCGGCTTTATGTCTGTTAGTGTTAACTTTGTAATTGTAATGTCCGTCAAAAATTAAAATCCTGGTGCCGCGCCTAGACGACATGACGCACCAGAAGAAGAGTGAAAAGCACCAGGAGACACGTTAGAATTTAGCTCGTTCACCCAGGTCTTCTGTTTACATAAAACGCAAAGCTGAGCTGAGCCGAGCTGAAAAAACCCCGTGTCTGCTGCAGGGCCAGTTGACTCGGGTGTGAATTGTGAAAAACCCTGGTCTAAGCGGGTTATCACAGGTTTTTTGTCCAGTGGAAAAGGGGTATTATATTTCTTTTTGTGAGTGATTGAATGACATATTTGCCTTTAACAGTCAATATTTAGTTCCGTCAGCAGTTTGTGTGACAGTTATGTTTTCCCAAATACACTAAAAGCCCCAAAACACTCAGTGTTCTTATTATGCAGATAGTTTCGGTTTCGTGTTCCAAGATTTTGAGATAACTGCGTCTGAAACCTCAGCTGCCCCCTGAACACAATGAGAGAAAATGAAATTTAGTTTGTGGTGCTCAAAACATTCCGTTAAAAAAACAAACCAAAAAAAAATCACGCCTTCATTTGGGGAAACCGACTGCAAAATTCCCGTAAATTCTCGTACAGTTATCAGAGAAGCTCTTGCAGACAAAAGAAAGTATAGGAAGGGGGACAGAAGAGACGGGGGAGAAGACGGAGGAGTGATGGAGGTGGGAGAGACATTTATGATGGATGAGAGGAAGACGTGACTTACTCTCAAAAAGGGCCGAGCAGGTGGAAGTATGAAAGCATATGAGAGAGAGGCAGCGAGTTCTTGAAGAGGAGCAGTGGAGGTAATGAGGGTAGGAAAGCAGTGGGTGAGAGGGGAGGAGAGGACAGGGAGATCCGTGAGATGCAGCAGCAGATAGCGTTATCAGGCCGGTCTGATTGCTCCGTGATGGGGAGACAGATTTGAGAGGAAGCGAGCAGCTCTGCCCATCGTTCGGCTGGTGCTGGCATCTCCCCTGCTAGCCATAACACCCGCCTGCTTTGGCGCCAAACAGGCTTGCATGCACACTCAAACACACACTCTCCTACACACGCAAACAAACTGTACATGCTCCCAGCAGCACATATGCAAGCAGCTGTAGGGAACTTAAGTCACGTAAGGTCAGCTGGAACCGAAGAACGGCGATGTGTGATGAAGAGCAGGAGCTAGTCGAGTTTTATCTATTAGTTTTATTGATTATTTTATTTAATTTGGAAAATTTGACAAAACTTGAACCATAAAATATTTGGATAAATCTGTGTTTAAAATTATAGAGTTATTTTCAATATTGAACCAATCAGTTTAACCTGTGTGTCTGCAGAGATTCTGCACGGCTATGATGTCTTTAGCCATTTAGGCTGAAAGCAGAGGGAAACTTTTTCAGATGAAAAAAAAAAAACATACCTCATGCCTCAAGATGCCTGTGTCCACCTGGCTGGTTAGTGCGGGGATGAAGCGCTCGTGCCCTGAGAGAATAAAACCATCTTGTGCGTCTTGTCCCTACGACAACAATATCAGCCACAACAGCCACTGTGCGATCACTGTGTGATGGACCCTGCCGTTGCTTTACTATCTGTTTTTCTACTTAAAATCTTTTATCCCCTCATAGTTTGTATGGATGATGAGATTAATAATAGTGGTCCGTCTATCACACCTCCAGTGATGAGACACAGAGCAAGTAGGATGTGGATGTACGGTGAATATCATCGCCTTGTCCGGGATGTGTGATTGTCTGGCTGAAAAAAAAGTGCCGGTGATACATCGCACTTTCTGAAAAGTTGAGAAATACACAAAAGCGCTCTGAGCAGCCTCACCAAAAAAAAAAAATTGGGGGGGCTTTATCTCGATACACAACATATATTTCCATTTTTAAATTTCCTCAAAGCACCTCATCAAATGCTAGAGCTGGGAGACAGAATGGAACATTACAAATTTTTTGACCAAATACCCTCTCTGATGTGACGTTAATGTAGGGGTGACTATTGGAATTTATTTTAAAAAACAATCAAAAAATCAAACCAAAAAACTCCAGTTTTGATCAATAATCATTGTTAATGTAGATATACAGACAAAGTGAGCAAAGGCAAGTATTAAAAAAACAGAACTGTCTGATAAGTTGAGAAATTACATTACTGTTATGCAGACTTAAAAACAAGAAAAGACACCATATCATATATTTTACAATATAATGAAACCCAGTATGTAAGACAATATAAAGAGTCATGTAACAGTACGATATAATAACGTTAGTGCCCAGCCTTGCCAGGTGGACATGGGCCCTAGCTGACAAATTAAATGTTTTTTAAGTTCCACCTGTAGAAACAGAATTGTAAAAAACATTGTCATGTAAGAAGTTTTTAGTTTTGGTTGTTTTTGGCATTTAGTCTTATTTACACATTAGCATGTGGAACACCTTTTAAAAAGTGTGTGCAGTTTGTGCACTAAAACCACCGTGTCGGGGTTTCACATTCTTGATTTTAGACCTTGTAGGTAAGACAACAAACAAGTGTATTACTGGCTTCTTGATGTTCAGTTTGCGCTTTGAGTTTAAAATACCTTCAGCTGTTACTTTAATGTTCTGCAGGTAGTGTAGCTTGAATGTCATTCGTCTATTGCCTGCGACTCCGAGGACCAACATGTTCAATGACCTGTTAATCATTTTGTGTTTTAATTTGACGCGGTTTTTAAAACTCTTTTTATGAGATCATTGTGTGGCTCTTAGGTTGTTTCATTACATGGCTAACGAGACTAAAGTCTGTTTATGTTTTTATGTCCTTTGACATTATATCTTTCAATAAAAAAACATAAAATTTGAGTCCTAAGTAACTGAAGGGCAGATCAGAGAGCGGGTGACATGAAAAGCGTTTCCTCTGATGCTTTTGTTATGCTTTACACGCCCTAAAGTTTGTATTTCAAGTCTTTTGCTTGAAACAGTAATGAGAGCAAGAACTGGAAAGGAATGAATCACCATAGTGAGAAAGTCTCACATGACCTCCCTGTCCTGTCACTTCGCTGTGTCTGGAACGACAGAACTGACGTAGGAAAGGTAGAAAGGAACTGATCGCTGAAACAGCGGCTGTCCCTGTCACCGCTTCTGCACTCTATTACTTTGAAACAAGGTCAGTTACGCAACCAAAGAACAACAGAGAAAAAAAGTGCAACTCAGTCCAAATGACTGGTAATCACAGCTCAGTATTTAGGCCAAAGGTGCCGCTGGTCTGTGGACGGGGCCTTGAGAGTCTCCCCAGCTCCCCGGGACCCATGAGAAAGCTCTGAGCTCCCCCTGGGGCCAACGCCGTCTGGGCCCGGCTCCAGACTCAGGCCCCGAGCTGCACCGGGAGCCTTGAGAACTGGCCTCTCTTATCTCAGGGAAGCACACTGGAAGAATTGCAAGCACCTCCACCCCCGTCGGCTGCTGGGCTTTGTTCGGTGTCATGTCCACACACACACACACACACACACACACACACACACACACACACACACACACCCACACATACACTCGTGAGCTGGCGCTAGCTGTATTTGTATGAATTCCCTCTGCAAGGCAACATTGTGGATACATTGGAGTCTCAGTGTGTAAATGTTTGGATACGGCACTGCACATATTTGAACATAATTGCCTAATGTGAAAGTTATGTTCTAAAAGTGGGCAGCTGTTATGAAAGCTTGTGTAGTTTTGGGTGTAATTTGTCGGGGCCGGAGATCAGGAGTGGCCTGAGATGCAGGAAGAAGAAGAAGCTTCACTGGTTTGTTTTGGGCCTGAGCCAAAGCTTCAAGAAGGAAAACAAGCCTGATATGCACACACACACACACACACACACACACACACACACTCACATTTACAGTGATATCCATTTATAATCAGCATGGAATGAGAAACACTGTCGCTCACCTTGTTTTCCATCTCTTCCCGCAGCCTGTAGCAGCAGCAGCAGCAGTGAATGCGATGAGGACCGACAGATGGACAGCCTGTACCTGAAGTCTCTGGAGGGCTTCATCACCGTGGTAACGTCTGACGGTGACATGATATTCCTGTCCGAGAACATCAGCAAATTCATGGGGCTCACGCAGGTAGAAAAAACAATTAAAGGTCACAGGGAATTGAATAAAAGAGACAAGAAACTCTAAATGTGAGTCAAAAAGACAGTTTTGATGAAAATGAAATCCACTTTGGTACAAAACCTTACAGCAAAATTTGGCATCTTGAAGAAAAATATTTTTAATTTGAACTATATGATGACTGCACACATTAGACAACAAGGCCACCAACTGTGTTTTTACTATCTACCAAACAGCCTTATTTACAAAATGTACTAAAAACCAATCCAGCCAAACCCGTTAAAGTGCACAGGGAAATGTTGCTTATGTATTTTACATCACTTTAAGCACTTGCAGGGCACAGCACAAATTTAATTACACAAAGTCAGAGGCTGCAGCTTCAGTTTCAGTTCTGTCCTTGACGGATCTAAATTGATGTTTAACTTACTAATTAAGGCATACTAAAAATGTTAAAGCTGAAGAAGGTTTTTCATCTTCGGTGACTTTGCGCTAAAATTCCATAATAACCTTTCAGCATATTGCAATTCAGGTGGTCGAAAAGAACACTAGACTTCTGCAGGAGGTTGAGGGGATAGGTTAAAATGTTCCAGTCGGCCACCGTCAGCCTGCTTACCGGCGATTTCTGATATATTTTCGCAGGTGTGTGCCAGCACATGCATTGTGTAGTCACTGCTACTTATACTGCTCACTGAGTGTCTCGCCATATCACCTTACAGCATTTTTTTCTCACACAAGACAAGTGCTTGCCTGCACTGAGGAGAGCACGGGGATGAGTGGATGGATTTGTGCCTGAAAAATAGGAATATGAAATGCTACGAGTCGCATTGCAACAGTTTCGGACACGCGCAATTATTTGCGCATAATCATCGCTTATAATTATTATAATTCTCAGCTCTTCAGTGCAAGCCAAGCTGCTCTGTTTGTCAACTCACTCAAGTAACGTGCACACAGAGCTGCTCCACGGACAGTCTGCCTGTGAATAAGCATTTATTTTGATGTATGAGCCATATAACCTCATTGATAAAACAGCAATACCAGCAATGATAAAGTAAACCATCCATGGTGTTTTTTTAAAATTAATTGAGCAAAGTCAAAGCGTAGAAACGTAGGTTTGCCTTGACTGGATGCACGTGCGCTCCCATAGCCGGAGACATACGTCCTATCAGGGGTAACGTTAAATACCTTTCGCACTCCTCGACTCCTCTCTAATCACTGTTAGAAAACCACAGACTCTGCCCGTTCCCACTTTTGCAGCTTGCAGGTTAATTATTTATTGATGGAAATTTCCCAGGAGAC
>JAQLOL010000003.1:27087964-27107152 GCA_029783665.1 Naso thynnoides
TGTTTGTGTGCTTGGGGGGGTTCGTTGTTTTTTTGTGTGCAGAGACGAAGGACAGACTGTGATAAGAGCTGTGAGCTTGAGGACAGGAAAACGATGAAAGACACCCACACACACACACACACACACACACACACACACACACACACACACACACACACACACACAGAGGAGCTGGGCATTATCTGTTACAGATAGTGAACACGGTATTAGTGTACTCAGGAGAAAGTTACACACAAACTGCATGCTAACGCCCACATATGAGGGCTTTTACTCAGTGGAGAAACATATTACAAGTGTGCAGCAGTGGAAAACAAACATTATAAGACTGACCAAGGTGTGTATGAGAAAATAGTGCTCTCTATCACTCACTCACATACACACACACACACACACACACATACATACACATTGATGCTCTCACTAAGCTGTGATTGAAAACTGTCATCAGCAGCGGCCCCAAAACACACAAGAGGAACAATCCTGAATATTTTATAGATCATATCCATTAAGCGATGGCAGGTGAGAGAGCTCATCACTGCATCTTGAAAAAACAGTACAGCAGTTAACCAAAAAATCTTTCAAATCCAGAAAGAAGGGCCAAAATTTGACTGAGTGTACCTCTAGGGTCACTCTTGAAAAATCCCATTAGCTATGTAAATTTCAAAATAGCCGCCATTTCCTCCATTTTTTACCCTATCATCCAGGCTGTTTTTTTTTTTTAATTCTAGGGTCAAATGTCAGGTTTTTAACTAAGGATAGTTCAAACTTAAGCATCATTAATCATTTATTATATCTTCATGTTTCATTCTTCATAATATTTTTAGGAATAATTTGAAAAATATGCATAATCCCTGCATTAGACTGTTTTGTTTAAACTTTAATTAATCCAGGTGATATGAGGAAAAAATCGCTCACTTTTTCATACAGCCATGAAACTTGGTACACTTGTACAGTTTGGGGTCTGAACATTTTCAGAAATGGAGCCATCACAAAAATGCCTGGTGGTGGCCATTTTACTTTACATCATGAGCTAATTGTGTATTTTGCACAATATCTCCTGAACCAAACATGATAACACAGAAAAGGTGATGTCTACCCCTGTGTTTTCATGGTCAAGGGTTACAATGATATCACATACAACATCATAAAATGTTGAGGTAAATAGTTAATGGTGAATTCTGTAATGTTGTGAGAAGGAAATTACAGTATCTGAGACCAGGGGTTAGACTTGATCACTGTTGAATGCATGTTCTTTAGAGTTTTTAAAAGTTTAATTCTTTTGTTTATTAACTCTGACAATACAGTCACTTAAAAAGGTAGAAACAATATTGAGTATGATTTTAACAACTCAGCCTAAAAAGAAGTGTCAAACACAAAGATGTAAACAAGTGCTAATGTCGCATGTGTTTCACCCCCAGAGGCCTCTTACTTATAACCTAAATTAAAAAGGCAGTGCGATAAAGTAGTTTTTTCTAAATATATGGAATGAACCCAGTTTAAATTGCATACAATAGTCACATTTTTTAAAAAAACATCAACTGTTGCACAATGCTTTTTTTAAAATCTGGGGTTATTTCACAGACAATGACAAATTTTTTCTGAAAGTGCCTCCAAGTTTTATAAATTCCCCCGTTTTTTAGACACGGTGTGATTGTATTCCCTGTTTCAATTACGTTCACCTGTCCCTCGTTGTTGATTAGACTCTGATTTGACTCACACCTGACCTGTTCAGTGCGATTTTGATTGGTGGAGGGTGTGGCTGACTCAGAGCACACAGCTTTTGAACTTGCTGATTGCTGACCTACTTTTTTGTGCTTAGACTGTGTCAGTTTTTTTCCTTAAGCATAGCCTACTTTAATTAGATTTTTTTTATTTTTACTAAGTTCGACAAAGTATATCTCAAATTTATTAAGAAAAAAAAAATTAAACTTTTTTGATATGCAATCGGAAATCTGTTTGGACTTAATGGAATGGGAAACAAGCGTCAAGAGATCCCTAGTCATCACCAGTTGTGACCAACGACAAAGGAGTCAAAGATAGGACAAGTAGTCACTGTATTAATAATGATTTTTATATGTGCAAAATCAACAGCCAATCACCAGAAGTGATCTTGCTCGTGATATTATGTTTGTGATATCGTGTTTGGTTCAGGAGATTTAATGCAAAATACTGTACATAATTAGCTTATTGCAGAAAGTAAAATGGCTGCTGCAAGGCATTATTGCGATGGCTTCATTTCTGAAAATGTTCAGGGTCCTAAATCATACAAGTTCACAAAGTTTCATTCTTTTATAAAATAATGAACAATCTTTTCACATTTGGCACATATGGGTTAAATTATAAAATGTACAAAACAGTCATTTTATTTCCAAATATATGTATTTTGCATATCAAAATGTATTGCATAGAATGAAACATATAAAATATAAAATGAATTCATATGTAACAGGAACACTGTAGGATTAATGTAGGCCTATATTTACAACATTGAAGGCATCTGTAACCTGGATAAACTGAATATTCCAGGATCAACAGTTCTGTTATAGTAAATGCACCTGTATATTCAACTAACCTATGTTCTGAGTTTAGCTTAATTTTAATAGCTGCAGCTACACAGTGCTGTGCAAGCAAGACCAAAGCTGTAGCATTTGCACCTCCAACATTATACATTTTGCAAGCACTTTTGGTCAGTTGTTGGCAACTCTCTGCAAGAGGTGGCAGGTCAGTACCCAAGATTTGCCAGGGACCCCCTTCCTGATCCCTCCACTGTTGGCAGGACTTTGTGCTTCTGGTTGACAATATAGCAATTTTTTTGTAACCACAGGGACTCAGATATAAATTATTGTGGTTTGCACATTCTCTTTTTAATAAACTAATGTAAAAACATTGTATGGGTCATCTTACCTACTAGCTCATCTCACTCTAATCTCCATACACCATGCGTTTTAACAGATCAAGGCTCAGTAAGCAAGTTATTTTCTATCAAGTACTGAAATATGGTAGAAGGAAGCTTCATGGCACCTCCATGATTAAAAAACCAGCCTATCTGTTCTAAAAATGTATGAATTTTTTAACAAGATCATTTGTATTGGACAGTTCTCCACAAAGCTAACCCCAAAATATAATTCCAGCCCAGAAATGGCGGCCGTCTTGGAAAAATGGCAGCCATATTGATTTTTGCATGGCTAATAGATTTCATCAAAAGAACAATTCCCAAGGATTGTTTGTGCCAATTTTGGTGCTTCTTTCCACTTGCAATAAGTTGCTGTACTAAAACACACGCTGACAGACAAAACACAGGCAGGCATCACGAAAACAGCTTCATTAATCTGACTACAAGGCACGACATTTAGAAAGCAAATACACAAACAGATACCAAGTACACACCACACAACCCACGACCTAACACACGAGCACACTGCATTTGCACTGTGCACATCCAAACACAAATACACTGCAAATACAAACAAACAAACAAAAACAACCCAAAATTGGTTGCCAGTATAGACTTCACAACCAAACACAGAAACACGCTGTAAAAACACACAATATAACCAAAGACTTAAACACGCTGCAAATACAAACAAAAACAAATAGACAAAAACACTATAAATGCAAATAAATGCTGCAAGGACAGACTACACAACCAAATGCACAAGCTTTAAAAAGACACATCCTAACTAAATACACAAACCAAAAAAGGAAGTAACCCACAACATAAGCCTGAACTGATTAAATCAAACCTGACCTCAGTAACTTCATTAGTAGCACACTTTTTAGAACAGGTGTGTCTAATCACTTTCACACAAAAACGCAAATTAGCACTTTCTTTGTCTGAGCCTCTTGAGGACTCAAGAGATTTTTTTTTTTTGTTCGTTTGTGTTAAAGTGCAGCAGTATAATGATAAGGACACACTTCTGTGTGTAAAGTTGCACAAAAGACACACTTCACCACTTTGCTCTGTAACTGCAGCTCCAGGTCTGAACTTTGACCCTGTTATGTAACAGCTTGGCCCAGTTTCACATTCAGTGTGTGTGTGTCCGTGAGTTTGAATTTTGACTGTTTTCCCACCACATAATGAAAGGACAGGTAAGAGGAACATCAGCACAAACTTTGTTTTTCTGTACCATTTTGCTGTGAAAAAAAGAAAATACAATATAATAAGCAACAAGTAGTTCAAGCAGAAAATATGTGACTGGTCAGTAATTTTAAAACACTGAAGTGATTCTTAACCATATATAATAGAAGTGAAAGTTGCAAAGACAAAGCATTTGAAAGTGATACATTTTAGAGGTTTTACGTTTCATGTTTGTGATCAAATCACCAAAAACGGCTACTTGCGTTCTTGCACTGTAAGATTCAGCAAATGGTCTTATAGTAACTTGAACTGCACTGTAATATTTGTTTAATATCTCCCTTGTGACTGTTGGTATTTCAGGCAGCAGCTTCAGTAAAAAAGGCAAAGAGCTGAGTACTGAGCGAGATTTCTTCATGAGGATGAAATGCACGGTGACCAACAGAGGGCGCACTGTCAACCTCAAGTCAGCCAGCTGGAAGGTAAGAAAGAGCTGTGGTGTATGACCAACATACAAATCTAATGTAACCCTGTATTAAATTTAATTGATAAAAAATTAGAAGGGAAATGCAAATTTCAGTGTAAAACAATGAAACAGCTTAGTAGGTAGGGAGGACCACAAGGGTCATGGAAAATGTAATAAAGCATTTCTTTAACTGTACAATTAAAAACAGGAATGAAAAAAATAGTTTACAAATCCATTCAGTGATCAGTAAATAAACAGGAGAATTCCAAAAAGGGTTTACAAATAAACTTTAAAACAGTAAATAGGTGCGTAAATTAAAAATACATGACTGAATTCCTAAATAAATAATTCAATTTAAAAATTATTTGAAAATTTTAAAATCAGAAGTAAATAACTGATTCACAAACTGGATCAAGAATACAACTTTTAATAAATGCCCGTATATTTCCCTTCTTAGTTCAGTATTAAAGTTTTATTCCTAAAATTGTTTTAGAAATCCTCTGTTTGTTTATAGATTAACTAATAGATTTGCAAACTTATTTATTAATTCCTGTTTTCAATTGTTTACTTAGTTTTTAATTCAAGAAATGCTTTATTACTATTCTACTGATTTATTTAGTAGTAGATGTCTGAGGAGATTTGACTATTTAATACAATACAAGAAAAGGCAAAAATTACACTGTCTGGAAAAAAAATAAATATTTTTTTAGTTACAGAAATATTTGTCCTGCTTGTAAATAATCACCCAACCCTATAATTTTGATGTTTTTTTCCCAAGTCAGTAAAACGTCAAAGAAAACAAAGGATAAACAAGATAAGTATGATTAATGTGGCTGTGCAAGAAGCAGCGACACTAAAAATGTGCAAGTGTTGGCATGCAGAGTTCCTCTTTTAAGGAAGACAGGTCAATATCAGCTGCCAACAACACAAAACACCAGCGACGCCCCCCATCCTGTGAACTTCAGCTTCTTTTTAACACCATTTATGATACATTTCCCCCCCTCTGCTCCCTCCAGGTGCTGCACTGCACCGGACAGGTGAAGATGTACAACACCTGCCCTCCACGAGGGCTGTGCGGCTTCAAAGAGCCTCCACTCACCTGTGCTGTCCTCATGTGTGAACCCATCCCACACCCGTCCAACATCGACACACCAATGGACAGCAAGACCTTCCTGAGCCGACACAGCATGGACATGAAGTTCACCTACTGCGATGAGAGGTAGACAGAAACACGAATGTAGTCACACACAGCAGAGTGCACACAGCTTGAGGTTAGATCAGGTCACAGAGTGAAAGTGAAAAGTACAGACATTTAGGAGATTTAGTGTGAATGTGTATCTGTCTTTGGTGCTTAATCATGAAGCCAGAAAACTCTCAAAAAGAATTACTGCTCACGTTGAACCTTTAATGAATCTTAAAAAACCCCAATAGAATTCAGTAGAACTGCATCCTCGTGTTGTGGGTTATTGCCAGTTAAAATACAATCCTTAAAAAAAAAACCCACACACACTTTTCAGCTTATTGCAGTGTGTTGACTGATGCCGTTTGACTTGGCAGGGACGTCAGTGGGAAATGTAAGCCAGAGATGAAACATTAATACTTTAATAAGATGCTGTCATGATACTGTCAGATTGTGGCAAGTGTTCGTGATCACAGATACATGTGTAGACAAGTCCGCAAACATTCCTACATGCTGTGTGGATCCGCTATATGAATTTAATTTCAGCCGACATGGTAACCAATAAATACCTGCCACTCCTAGACATCACTGATAATATAACCAATAATTTCACATTGTTGTGTTTTAAAAAGAAATTCACAACCTGAAGTTTATGTTTACCTGAGGGTCCAGGCGTAATGAGCAAAGATTGTTGATTTAATATATCAGAGCCCTGACTGAAGCAAATCTAAATGACGTCACTATTATGATTTAAAAAAAAACCAACTCAGACTCTAAATTAGGGCTGTGCGATATTGAGGAAAACTTACATTGCAGCGGTAGTTTTTTTTGCAATATTGTGTTTGTAAAATCAAGAAGTGGACACAATAAAATGTGCATGCATTACACATAAAGCAGGAGAAAAAAATATAAAATATGAAATTACACAATATCTAAAAATGTCAACCTTGTATAAAATGTATTATGTTCAAAACGCAGTAAAATCAAATTCAGCTGACAAATAGATGATACAGTATCACTACAGGATGTTCTGATACATTATATTTCTTTTTTTAAACCATGATTTAGGGCATCTGACCGTAGTTTGAGTAACTGGTCACTGGTCAAAAAATACAAAAGCATGCTTGGACATTTTACACTGTAATATTACAGCATGAGTCTGAGGCACAGTCTGCATTTAACTCACATGAAAGCCTTGCCTTATAAATAATGTTTACAGCTCTCTACGATATCTGCCCTACGGAGATTGGGAGGTGACATGGATGTGTTTATTTTTTTTAAAACACACGTGTGTTTTGTACGTCACATGCACTTGTAATAGAGCGCACGCACGTTGAATAGAACTTGTGCGTGAAACAAGAATAAAATGGACGTGAACTATTAGAACGTGCACGCAAAATACAAAAAATGCATGCGTCTTGAAAAGCTTGCGTGCGTTTTTAATAAAATAGGTGCACGAAATAAGACTAAAACACACGTGCAATTTATAAAACGCGCATTCAATTTTATTTTTACACGCACACAAAATACAAAACGTGTTTTTTAAAAATAGTAAGCACATCCTTGTCACCTCCGGTGCTCCGTATCCAACCTTAACTAAAGGGATTTTGTTGTCTTAAAGTCCACAGACTGAAGTGTAAACACGATCTGGACTCTGTTTTGATTCCAGCGCGGTAGATCTGATTCATTCAGAGAAACGTCTCTGAATAATCCAGTCACCATAACGTAACAACGTACATTAATGATCTAAACTATTAGGCAAAACGGAATTTCGTGGAGACTGCATCAATATTCATAATGAGAACAGTGTTAAACATGTAGTATCTGTAGGCTACTCTCTGTGCTAAATATGTTAGTGCATGTTTGCAGTGTGAGGTAGAGACGGCTCTGCTGTTAAATGTGCAATAAAATTAATTAATCTGTTATATTAACAAGCCCAATGTCTGTGTGGCATGTAAGAAAAATGCAGCACTATCAGTGGAGTGATTAATGCTCACTGTGCAAGGCAAGGCAAGTTTATTTATATGGCACATTTCAGCAATAAGACAACTCAAAGTACTTTTGCCTACTTCCAGCGTAAAAGTGCAGACGAAACACACAATAAAAATGACATTCAAACACACAATGATAAAACAAGTCATTCAAAAACAATAGAAAAAGAAATAAAAACAGCTTAAATAGAATAAATGACTTATAAAACGGCAGAATAAAAGTTACAGTGCTGTAAAGGAATAATAGCTTAATAAAAGACAGCAGCAAACAGAAAAGTCGCACTTGTCGAGCCACAGCTACTGCTGTTTTCTAAAGTAGCTCTGGACAAAACTCAACTCTTCGTTCACCTCTCAGCTCAGAGTGCACGAGCATGCACACACATTCTGTGCATGTGGACCGATGCAGGCGAAGTCACGGACACGTAACATTACCTAGTCTCTATCATCACGCTTACATTGTTATGAAGCCACTGGTGAAATGGGCAGTCGGGTTTTCACAACTCATGAATGATACATATTTTATTTATATTGTTTATTTAAAAAAATAACAACATCAGGTCCAGTGCTGTGACAGTTGTGCGTGTGATGCTTTAGCAATATATCGTTCAGTCCTACTCTACACGATTGTTTTCTTTAATGCGGAGTACATCAGAAAACCTGGCAAACAACTTTGATCTTTAATATTATCGTATTAATAATGTTATTAATTTAGATGAAATGTTTTGACGTTATCTGGCAAATTACACATTACGATGTGTGAACTCAAAAGCTTCTGGGTGGACCGACTGCAGATAAAACACTGTGACACCAGGCAGATGTTGGACTGTTAAGGCGGATAAATGCTTCGTCTCTTAACACGTTATGTAAGTATAACTGACAGGAATGAAAGTCTGGCGCAAAGTTTTCCATTTATGCTTCAGCAAAAGGTTTTAGTCATCTCCATGGTAACCATATTTGACATGAATGATGAAATTTCAACGAGGGAGTTCAGTGAAAACTATGTGAACACCACCCAATCACACTTCACGAAAAAACCCCCCAAAGAAATATGATGTTAGATTTCTGTAACAAAACTCAAATGTGTGGAGAGACAAATCATAAATTGTGGATTTTTTTTTTTTTTTTAAGTGCATGAGGTCATTAAAAGATGTTACTTTGTATTATCGATTCTCTTTATCAGCTATTATTTCACATTAGGAATAGCCTATACAGTCATTTGTCTTGTTATGTGGCCGATTGTGCATCCTTGTGTTTACTTATGCTGCCTCTTTATATCACATATGTTGTCATGGTGACAGATGTGACATCATAAAAAAATGTCCACTTGCGCTTTAATCAAGTTTAACACGCAACGTCATCGTTACTGATTTACATTATTGGGAATTGTGTTTTTATCATCGAAAGGAAGGCGAGCTTCCACAATGTGACCATGTAAACAGATTTCAGCTCCACACAAAGCGTAATAATTATCCACACAAACACACGCAGTGCTTGGAGTTACACAAGCGCTTGCTCGCAGACCTGTAATCTTATCAAGTTGCTCATGCAGGACAAAGGTTTCTTTTGGAGAAAAGTGAATGTGGGTGTTTGTGCGTTGCGTGCACACATCTGTGTGTGACCATGCTGCAAACAAGGACCCATTTTCTTCTCCTCCTTTTTACTGCAGTTTAATAGCTGCCCAAATCTTCTCTCCAATTACGCAAATGAGTTTATTGTTGGTGAGTCTCTCTCCTGGCTCAGCAGGGACTTACACTCATTAGCAGAAGAAAAAAAAAACTTCTTTAGCTCACGTCTGGCAGTGCAAGAGGTCGCCACAGAAGTACAAAAAAGAGAGAGAAAGAAAGCGAGGGAGCAATGAAGGAGGAGGAAAGAAAGGATTCTCTCTTAGTGGAGAAAGAGAAACGGGAGCATCCTCTGAATGAGCGGCAACGTTCAGGAGAAGTTTAGCCTCGCAGATCTATTCAACCTTTTCCGAAAAAGTCCTGTTTGGTGTCAACAGTAACTATCATATACAGAAAAACAGACGGTCTAAAAGTAAATCCGTGCTTTTTGTTGCTTGTAAAACGATATGAAATAATGAGTGCAGCAATAAAGTGAACAGTTACTTCACAAGATTTTACAAGCAAGTGTGACACTTCCCCTGAAAAGAAATTTAGGGCTGAGTTAAAAAAAGAAGGAAAAAAAAACATCAAAAGAAGCAAATAGAAAAAAGCAGCATGGAGGTGAAAAGGGTCACGTGTGTTTGTCGAGGGCTTCTTGGGCCAAAAGTCATCTTCATGATAATCATCATGTTTTTAATTTGATGCCATTTAAGCTGTGGCCACTTTGGTGCTGGTGTAGTTTTCTCTCCTCTCTCCAAAACTTTAATTGTGTTTATCTTTCATTCATTTCTCAAACCGTTTCTTTTTATGCTTCCTGTTCTTCCTCAGCATCTTTTTTCACTCCCTCTGTCTTCTCCTTATGTTGACCACTTTACACTGAACGCTTGCTCTCCTCTCTCTCATTTCCTCTGCCCTCCCTCCGAGGCCTGCATCTGTCTGTGTTATGTAATCTGAGGACAAGGGTCTCTCTCTCCTCTCTTCTCTGTCACAGTCAGAGCAAATCCACACGACACGTCGCCATTCACACGTTTTTAAACGTCTTCCCACTTCGACTTGAAAGCATACAATCTATCCTCGCAGTTCACATTAATCAAAAACCCGTGATAGATGAAGAATACTAAAAAGCTTGCAGCTATTTCTATTCAACAGAGAGGCTGTGAATCTAACTACAGCAGTTATAAACAAATATAAGTCTACACAGTGTTACCACAGGAAGGAGTTGTAGCAGTGAAGGTGTCACACTCGTGAAAGTTTTCATTGCCGTATTTTGGGATCGTGGCGGGCTGTCCCTCTCGCTCGCCTCTGGCTTCACGTTGCTCAACAGCTGCTGCTGCTGCACCAAATAAATCCGCATCTCTGAATGAACTCGAGGCTCCTGAGCTGTGCAGCGATGTTCACCTCACCTCTCCAAACCTGTGGCTGCTGCAGAGCGGCTTTTTTCCAGTCTAAATGTCAATGGCCGGTTTGCGATGGGATAGTTTTATCAGCTACCGATGTGATTTAGTGCCCGTTTGTTCTCCTGCTCAACATTCACTGCAGCTGTTTCCGCTTTTTTTATGGAGGCCTACTTTTTACTCAGCTAGGGATGTGATTTAAAATGCAGTGAAGTACAATACTTTAAACAAAACCTGCTCAAGTAAAAGTAAAACTACAAATTTTTAGAAGTACAAGCACACAAAAAACTACTCAATTACAGTAACGCGAGTAAACGTAATTCATTACTTTCCACCTCTGGGATTACATGACAGCAATACAAAGAAAAAATGGGAATGTGTAGCTTGTGGTATAATAACTATAAGCAACACATTCAACTTTGCAAAAAAAAAAAAAAAAACAGAACATGTTGCAGTAGTTGCAGTACAACCTGATACTGCACTTCATGGTATGTATTGTCTTAGAGAACGTAAATCTCAAACACAGAATAAAACTATTGTCAGGAAACAGATGTAATAACAGGAGGTTTGACATCCAGACAAAGAATCATCTACACGATGCCCTCGTTCCTTTTAGGACGTGTTTGTCTATAAAGTCCGCAAATAAAAACGTTTTTTTTCATGGAGATCACATACGTGGCAAAGTCTGCCTTCCTCGGTGGTGCCCAGCCCACCTAATGGCCAGTTTCACTATGTAGAGGGAGTGTAGAAAGCTTAGCCGTGAAACATTTCAAAAGTAAGTGTCTTCAAAATATGTGAGACAGTAGATGTTTGGGACAAAGAGTGGATTTCTGCTCTTGTATATTGTACCGTTTCTGTTTGTATCTGTTGAAGTCAAAGTCAGACCAAAGCAGAAGATCAAACGGCTTCATTCTTCCTGATAGAACAGAGTTTTCTGCTCTTTGCCTCAGTTTACCCTCTCTGTTCTCTTTACCCATTAGACCTTTTGTTTAGAAGGTCATTTCCTGTTGTTGGCTTGAATTTCCTTTGCACAGCTTGTTGGGATGAAACTGAATTAAACAAAACTAAGAGAGTGAATATACAACTCCGAGTATATTTGGTGCTAATGCTGCCTGAAACTAAGTCAGTTTATTATCTACTGTCAGAAAAGTTCAAACTTGTGCTTCTGAGTGTCGAGGAGTTACTGCTCCACATTGCCTCTTTTTTGGGAATCAGATTACTGTTATCCTATTACTTACCCCCAAACCTGTATAGTGAGAGGTTTCCTGACAAATGAGAGCTGGAGAGAAATAAAAGGAAAGAAATTTGATTTTTAAACGAGGTAATTTGATGCCAGCAACAAAATCCTCATTAACAAAGAGAACTCATGATGAGAGTGACGGAAAGAGATTAGCTGTTCCAGGAAACACAGCGAGTTTGCAGAGACATTGATTGTGAACAATCCTTATTTTTGGAAGGGTGCTCACCTCTCTGACTGATTTCCAAATCGTCTGTTAGGCCTTTTGAAGTGCGGGACAGAGCGCCGGATTTGTCCTTTGAGCATCGCATGTGGAAGGAAACTGCAGGAAGGTTGAGATCAGTAGCATCAAATCTGATTAATTTTTAAATGTGTGCGCACACGTGCGTGTGTGTTTGTGTGTGTTACAGGGTTACAGAGCTGATGGGCTACACTCCTGAGGATCTGCTGGGTCGTTCAGTCTATGACTTCTATCACGCCCTGGACTCAGACAGCGTGATCAAGAGTCACCACAACTGTAAGCACACACAGCTCACATTCAAGAATCCATTCTGGTCAATAAAAGGCCTGCTGACCATTCATTCTGTACATTCTGCCAATGTGTATGTTTTCTCTATGTCTGTGTGTGTGTCTGTGTGTGTGTGTGCACGCAGAGCAGGGCCATGATATTAAAATGACTTGTCGTTATTAAATTAACTGAAGCCACTGATGGTCTGATGAGGTTTGTTAATCTGCTGCCACAAACACAGCAGACAGGAGACCAGGTGGCCTCTATTACATCCTAATGACTGCATGTGTGTGTCTGTGTGCTTGGACTGGTTTTTGCTGCCTATTTAGGACCTTTTCTGGCATAAACACTGGCCACATGAGGACCAGTAGTCCTCATGAGGCAGCGAGGACCAATAGTCCTCATGTGGAACAAAGACTGGTCTTAATGTCGCATGACTTGATTTCTAAGGTCCTGGTTAAGGGAAGGGGTAAGATATGAATTAAGTTTAGGTAACATTAGGTTAAGGTTGAGGTTAGAGTGAGGGTTTGGGTTAGGCTGTGCAAATAAATGGAAGTCAATGTAAAGTCCCTAACAAGAATATGTGTGCAAACCTCTGTGTGTGTGTGTGTGTGTGTGTGTGTGTGATGGCTTTTCTCTCCACTGACAGTAAGATATCATTAGAAGCTCTAAACAGCAGTGACAGAACAAGAGGAAAGGGGAAAAGTGATAACTTACTTCCTTCAAACCACCCCTACGCCATCACGTGTCTGCGTGTGTTTGTACTGTGTTTGTGTGTGTGTGTGTGTGTGCGTGTACATGTGTACTTGTATTCACTGCATTGCCCTAGGTTTTCAGTTACATGGCCAATAAGAATCGTGACTTCTAGAATTTCATTTCTGACTTTGCTGAGAAGAAAATGTGTTTTTCTTCCTTGTTTTTTGTGTTTTGATTTCCTTTTATTTCTGCTCTGAATTTTGCGTCTACACTCCTGAGCTGGCTGAAATCTGCTGAGATAAAGAGCTCTCTATCTAGCTCACACACACACACACACACACACGCACACCCCAAAACGAACGTCTCTCACGGCCAACGTGACCAGCCTGTCGATCGGCACATGCTTATGGCGTCCTCTGCTACATGTAATGTTGCTCTGAGCTTCCTCCAGACACGCACCCCCTCTTACTCTATCTCTCTCACACACACACACTAATACACAGAGTTACTGGCCTTCTGTACACTCCCTGACCGCAGTCCTGCTCCTTTCCCACGCCAGTGCTGAACTCTGGACAGTCGCCAGCACATCTCCTCCTCAGCTCAGTCAAAGTCAAGTCAAACATCCAACATTCTCCTGCTAACCGAAGTTTGAGTGATTATACAGCCTCGCAAAAATAAATACAAGGATGGTTAATAAATGATTCGATAATGCATTTTTTACCGAAAAGAAATATAAATTAAGTAGATAAAATACAGCAGGCCTGAGCTTTGACTGCATGGTTGCAATAGTGTGCAGTATCTGTAAAGCTTTAAATCCTTGCTCTACTTTCTTACATTGGGTTAGTGTCCTTCTGACAGGATTATTGAGAATCACAGTGAGCACCTCAGAATTTGAAACAGTATCAAACAATCATAATTTTGTTTGCATTAGAAAAATTCAACCCAAGTAACGTACAAATGTGTTTTCCAACCTTCAGAGGAGCTGTAGATCTTGAATTCTTAATTGTTTTAGCTGAACAGCGATGTTTGTCATTATTGAAAGGTCTTTAAAATGGTTTCAAATCTCTCAAGGGGAATGTAAAAAGATTTTTAGTCCCGTAGAGGAGCAAGGAGCCCCCAACTGACCTAAACCACAAAAACCACCAAAGCAGTTTGTTGGCTTTCAGCCCTGGATGTTGTAGTTTTTTATGGACAAGTGGCTCAGTTTCTTACTCGAGTTTCTTTGAGTCACTTAATACAAGATCATAACACAAAGCTTTCCCACATCTTCTGCAGTGTGCACCAAAGGACAGGCGGTGAGCAGTCAGTATCGCATGCTGGCCAAGAACGGAGGCTTCGTCTGGGTGGAAACACAAGGGACTGTCATCTATAACAGCCGCAACTCACAGCCTCAGTGCATCGTGTGCGTTAACTACGTCCTCAGGTAAGAAACGTCGCTCCAGTGAACACAAGTTTTACAAAAACTGTCAGCTGTTTCGGACGACTAGCTTTCTTACCTTTGCAAAGTGCAAAGATTCTGTTTTAAAGCTAAAATTCTCATCTAAAAAATCACTTTTTGATCATGGTTAGCCCTGTTTAAGCCCTAAATGCTTTCACAGCACTGGGGAAAGGGTTTACGTGCTTGTGAAATGTTCTCTGCACTTTTGTATCCACACCAAACCAAACTCTCTCTGCTCCCCTTCTCCAATCCTACAGCGACATTGAGGAGAAGTCAACGATTTTCTCCTTGGAGCAGACAGAGTCTCTGTTCAAGCCACACAACATGAGCAACTTCTTCGCTGCTGGAGGTGCAGGTGTGACCGGAGAGCCGGGAGATGCCCTCTTCACCAAATTCAAAGAGGAGCCGGAGGATCTCACCCAGCTGGCTCCAACACCTGGAGACACAGTCATTTCCCTTGACTTTGGTCTGCATTGATTTTGAGTGTATTTCTTGGCATTAAAGCAGAAAAATTCTGACAAAATGTCCTTTCCAACAAAACAACTTGTCGTGCGTTATTACACTCGAAACACGCTAACTAGCTGAATGCTAAAATTGTAAACTTTTGCATTAAGAACCAACAGTTTCATCCTTTATTAATGAAACAAAAGCTACTATGATCTTGTAAAGATGAACATTTTTGTGGCATAATTTGATTTTGTTAAATTTTGCCGTTACAATCATAAAAGCTGAAATTAGCTATTACTGTATAATGTTTGTAAAGCCATTTACTCATGACATTTTATTTTTCATTCTGTGTCCTCATGCAGGTCGCCCTCAGTTTGAGGAGCCCACTCAGCCGGCAGGATACACCCAAGCGTCTGCTGCAGTCATGGTCCCTCCGGGGCCTCCATCTTGGACTAGCGAGAGCCACAAGCCTGCTCCTCCAGCATCAGGCCAATCCCCAGGGCCACTTCCAAGGGACATGGCTAACATGGCGGGTACATTCACCGTACAGCAAAACCCGCCAGCTGGCAGCGCCACTCCGACCCTCAGCAGCTGCTCCACGGTGAGGACGAGGAGGATTGAGAAGCTGAGTGATAAACTGAAAGAAGTAATTAGTTAGTGAGTGACTGGTTGAGTTTGTGTCATGGATTGTTCTCTCTGTGCTCAGTGAGGCCTGGGGGGCTTGAAGGTCACCAACAGTGGGCAGTGTGTGAGAATAACGGGGGTGGATATTTGGAAGCAACAGGCTCTTGAATGAATGCCGCCTTTGTCAAAACTCATCTCCCGCTCGGTTTCTATTTTTCTCTGTTCATTCTCTTACATTTTGTTCCTTTTCTCTTTGTGCCTACGTTTTCTCTGCTTCCTTTATCTGTCTCCCCCCCCCTTCCTCCTCTCCTCCATCCGCCCTCTCACTGTCTCCCCCGCAGCCCAGCAGTCCAGGTGATTATTACAGCTCAGTGGAGACTGACCTGAAGGTGGAGCTGACGGAGAAGCTGTTTGCTCTGGACACAGAGGAAGGGAACAGTCCTGCAAACACTGGGGTGTGTTCTTTTCGTCATCCCCTGAATAGACTAGTGCCTAAAGACTTTTTCTCTGTTTTATTTCTTGATCATTTTGACTCAGAAGGCCTTGTTTATTTCAGGATTACAGATGAAAATTATCTGATCAAGCTAACTCTGGCACCTTTACACTGAAGTGAAAACTGAAATATTGATCAATGTGCAGTGTCGCTGGTAAATCAATCAAATAAATAAATAAATAAATAAATAATGAAAATACTAAATAAAATCCGATTGCAAACTTTGCTTGTGCAAAAAATGGCCTGGCAGATGCATCAGTTAGCTGATATTATTGTCCTATATTGGCCTATGACATATCACCATTGGTACCAGTATTATATCTATACAGTATCGCCGATATATCAGAATTTTCTTGTAGCATCACTCTAATATCTGTACCAGCATTGGCCCCAAAAATCCCATTTCAGTCAGCCAAAGTGCAAAGTTTTTCCACGTTAAAACGTATTTTGCATGTATAAATGAATTCTTACTGAGTTTGTCCTCCAAGCAACTTAATCACTTGGCACCAAATGCTTTTCTACATTACATGCGTGTCTCTTTCTGGGTTCGAAGTACTTTGTCTAAACTACATGATTTATTTAATTTTTTATCAAGGCTGGTGGTAGCTATGGGCAGGGGTGGGCTGAGCCCAAACATGTGTCTTGCCCACCAAATTAAAAGTGAGAAAACGTTGGGGTTTGGTTTTTTTTGTTTTTTTTGCTCAATTAAAAAATAGTACAGAATATACTGGTACTATTTCTAGCTTTTGTTTGGGTGAACAGCTGATAGCCCACCTCTAAGGTTGCCCACCCACTCATCTGGTTTGGTACAAACAGCGCACACAGTAGCTCAGTCTGAAGCAGGACTCTCAACGGCAAAAAAATTTTAAGGCTTCTAGATTTCTCTTGAAAGACGACACGTTCAGTCTGTTTGTGAATGCTGAGGTAATGGCGCTGTCTTATTTGGCCAACATTCATCATTATAGTCCAAGCGACTTACAACAGTGTCTGTGAAATGTTGTTAATTTAAGCCTTATGTAAAGACGAGTGCTGCCTCCACCACTAGCAATGTTACTGCCAGCACATCTGAGGCTCCAGCGGCTAACGTTAACATCAATGCTCCATCCACACGATTGTAAAGCTGTCCGTTCTCTCGGCTGGGGCAGCAAAACCTCATGCAGTTAGCGACTTAAATGACTAAACATCATCCCAGCCAGTGTTAACTAGCTGCCCAAGGTGTGCATTCGCTTGGATGGAAAGGTGGATACAAGAAAAAGAACTAAAAGAATAGAGAAATGAATGCTTGACTGTAAATATGGATTTTTTTTTTTTAAATACTGTTTACTAAAAAAAAGTGAGGGAAAAAGTTGTGGAAAGTAAAAATGTTAATGAAATAAAATGTTAAAATAGTGAAAAAATATTTTTTTAAAAAGTGAACAAGGAGGATAGAAAAAAAATCATACTTGTTCCTGTTGGATTATGTACATAGCTTCATAGTGAATTTTGAGTAAGGTTGATAAGGTGGTTTAGTTTTCTTTGTTAGCCTACTTTTCAGATTGAGATTGAATCAGACTATTTTCTTAGTTTGTAAATATTGGCTATGGATAAAAATTTTCACTGGATTAGGTGTTCAGGATACTAGTCCACTTCTCTAAACTTTGAGCCATCTACTGACCAAGTTGCCCACCTGTTATTTCTATCAGCCCGACATAATTTGGCTCGCTAAAACGAAATTATGAATAACAGTAAATGTCCACTTTGACTTCCCCAGAGTGACTTGAGTGACTTAGACCTGGAGACCTTGGCTCCTTACATCCCGATGGATGGCGAAGACTTTCAGCTGAATCCCATCATCCCAGATTCAGAGCCCCTGGAGGGGGGTCTGGCAGGATCCATGGGGAGCAACGGCAGCCTCACCCAAATGAACCAGAGCTTCAGCAACATCACCAGCTTCTTCCAGCCCCTCTCTTCCCCTCCTCAGCCCCAAGGCCACTACCAGCAGCAGCCAGCTGCGCCCTGGGATAGAAGGGAGAAGAGAAGCTCCAGCCAGAGGAATGCAGACCTCCGTGCAGAGTCATGCATGATGGGGCGCATGCAGAATCCCCCATACCAGGCTCCAGCTAGCACCCCACTGTCCTCCATGGGTGGCATGCAGAATCTGCAGTGGCCTCCAGACCCTCTGTTAACGTACCAACAACAGCCACGATCTGCAAAGACCTTCATGATGGACACATTTTCCGGAGAGGAGCGCCTGTCCTGCCAACAGAACATGTCACAGCTCATGCAGAAACAGAGGTGAAGGAACAGTAACAAAGTCCTTACATTCGCATTCTAAAGCAAGACAACAACACCAATACACGAGCTTTTGAAAACAGTAACTAATACTTTTTATCCACGTGATGATGCATACATGAATAAAAAATTACAAAGAGGAAGCATGAAAGCATGATCTTGTAAACAATCAACCTCGGAAAGACTAATCCAATTTCTTTTCGCCAAACATTTCGCTGAAATTATGGTTTATGTTTAATCATCCTCATAGCTGGCCCGTCCATTAGGCCCTATAGGCTGCCACCAAGGGCCCTGAAACAGTTAGGGGCCCATCCGTGATGAAAGAATTAATAAATAAACAATCATTAATAAAGAAAAAACATAATTATTGCCTTGTTTCTCAATGTCCCATACAAAGAGAAACTCTGACCTGTGAAATGCGGTGTCTGCAAAGACGACTGAGCGCTGTTTGGGGAAATCACCTCATTTCACCTGTCTGACTGACAGCTGACTGCACGTTTTGGTAGCACGCACAGACTTGTGTCAGCGGTGCTGTTGTTTGCCTGCTAGTTAACAAGTTCGACATTTGCATTTACAGTGAACTTACGACTGAGTCAACAGCTCAGATCATGTTCCTAACGTAAGACCCATCTTAATGTTACTCATAGTCATTTCTCCGTCATGTCTCCGTCACATTTTGTCATATCTCCCCCCACCCCACCCCCCCCCCACCCCCCCCATGACAGGTTCTTCTCAGCTTCTCCAACGTCCACACGCAAGCTAAATAT
>JAQLOL010000003.1:27107252-27124431 GCA_029783665.1 Naso thynnoides
ACCCCCCCTCCCCCGTCCACACGCAAGCTAAATATTTTATTTTACACTTTTGCTCACCAGTGTCATTAATATTCCCATCCAGTGATGATGATCTCCGACCAGCATTTCAGTCTCTGTGCACAGGCAACATGTGGCTCTGAGGCATCACATGGCTCATTTGCATATACTTAATGTTTATGAAAAAATTCAATAAAATAGTTCTACCTTCAAATTTACTGAACCCTGTTAATTTTAACAGCCAACCAGAAAGTCGCTGGATATTCTGACATCAAGTTTCTCTGTGTGTGTGTGTGTGTGTGTTTGTGTGTGTGTGTGTGACATTTCTATATGTCTATGTGTGTAGGTCCATGGACAACTTTGTACAAGCCTACAAAGACATGAGTCCAGCCAGAGTGGCCATGACCAACAGAATCAAGCGCTCCTTCACCCAGATGTCTGTGGTGAGTTTCTCAGAAAGCACAGTATTTATCGCTAAGCTTCATACTTACTGCTTTTAATAATAAAATGGAAAAGAACTTATTTTCCTGTGTAACTGTCCATTGGTGACAGTGCTATAAATGTTTATACATTTACGTTTATGACTTTACCTTGTTATACACTTATACACTTTATCAATGAGTAAATGCTACGTAAAGCAGGGGATCCCAGAAATTTAAGGCATACAACTTGTTAAAGAGACTCTTTTTTTTTAACGGGGTTGTAAACGTTTTTGATCCTTTCACAGCCAATTATTTACCTGTAGGTGGCGGTTGGGACAAGCCTGGTACATCCAGACTAATTCTCAATTTATTTGCAAAGTGACTTATGGGTCTGCTTCACCAGGCTAGGTTGGGACACCCCCAAGTTTGGAGAGTCATTGAAATGCTGTGAAGGGATAATGCAGCAAAAACAGTTCATCCATCAAAAACAGGTGTTAAAAGGTGTATGCTATATTTAGAGGATTTTCACGGCTTAATGTTGCCGTCAGCCCGCCCCTTCCAACGGGAAGCAGAAGCAGAAGCCGTATCGCTCTCACCAAACCCACCAGATTCCTTTGACAAAAACAGTAATTTTACCTGTAGAACACAGGAGTTAAAGCTCTGTCACTTCCTGGATGTTTTTGTCCGTGTTATTGTGAGACTTGAGTGGATCCAAACTAACCCTCAAACACAGAAGTCACACATAAACACAAACAAGGTAACACGTCAGAAAGCAGGAGACCAACGACTCTCCCTTTTTGTGAGGTTGAATTAATGTTTTTGTCAGAGGAGTCTTGTGTCTCTGGAGCACAGATGGATTTATTGGCTTCTGTTTTCCATCAGACAGGGCTGTCTGACAACAAGGTAAAGCTGTGAAAATGTGGTAAATAGCTCTTTAACTTCCAGTGATTGCTTTACTTTGGCATTTTTGAGGTCCGAACTGGACACGCTGACCGACAGCAACTGCAAGTAGATGCACTGGCAGCCCCACCTCAACATCTACAAATAAGCAACGGCAAAAAAATGTTAAAGGATTTATTCTCGTGACTGCGTGATTCAATGCAAGACTAAGACTTTAGCTCAGAGGAAGTAAATGTCTTGTATCCAGTCTTGTATTTGGTTTCATATTTTCCCATTGGTGTGTGCCATGAATTGTTGGGGAATTCAGTGTCTTTTTGTGGACAAACGGATAATTGTGTAACCATCATCTGGTGTTTCAGGATGACAATAAGCCGTCAGAAATCATCTGGAAGAGGTTTAGGGACAACAGCTGTACCACCATGGATCGTTCCCTCAGCACAGGATCACTGACAGGTGTGAACTCCTTGTTTGTGTGTTTATGTGTGTGAAAATATCTCACGTTATTGTCTCCTCCTTCCAATGACTGTACATGTAATCTGTCTGTTTCAGAGTCAGGGATGGGACGAATGATGCCGGGCAGCATGTCCTCGTGTCTCAGCTCTCTGCAGCAGCACAGGAAGTCTCTGTATCCAGGAAATGACATAGGTGGTGCAAATGAGAAACCCTTTCCTCAAAAGAGCTGCAACTTCACAAAGTATAACATGCTGCCTTCTAACAAGACTGAGGGTGAGCTGATCTGACTTTAGCTGAATGGCTGAACTGCTTAGAAAATGAATTATTCACAGATTTTATTACCCATTGCTGCCTTTTTATAGGTATAGCCAGTCGTTTGCTGGGCCCTTCGTTTGAGTCATCCTGTCTGCCGGAGTTGACCCGTTATGACTGTGAGGTCAACGTCCCTCTGCAGGGCAACCTGAACCTCCTCCAAGGCTGTGACCTGCTGAGAGCCCTGGACCAGGCCACCTAGAGCCCCGTTTCAAGCCCCATCTTAGACCCAGACTTCTCCTAGCCAGGGACATAAGCCTCTTTACCTTTGTACCTCTGGGTCCTCTAAGAGCTCTGAGGCTAAGCTACCTATAGGGAATGGTATTCATATCCACATCCTGTCTTATTTAGCTCCTATGGCTCAGTCCTGCACTCTGTTCCCTGTCCCCATATAGCTCTGTGCCTCGACCATCTAAACTAGCTACAATATCAGGGTCAAGCCACTTTACAGTCTTTTTTCCCTAAGTTCTCAACTCAGTCTAGATGCAGGTTGAGCACTGTTGCGTGCAGTTGCCATGCATTGAGCCATGACCCCATAACATGGGTCACGTGGTGAAAAAAGGTCAATGCGGGGCACATAACAGAGTACACAGTGAGGCAACGCTCTGTCTGACCTGTGTCAAAAAGTCTCGACACTGGGATCCATCGCTGGTCATCAGGTTTGGTGTAAACGTCTTTGCTCTGTGTTACACACAACCTGCTCAAAGGCCAGCTCCACCAAAACACCTGCAGTCGTTCACCCTGACCGCCAGTGAGGGGGGAATTCACAGCCAGGCTGCATGTATGTATGACATTCAAACCTACAACCAGGTCTCTGTCACAGACCTCCAACCTGATATGAACTCTATGCAGTTCACTTCCTGGCCCCACATTCCCTTCATCAACTCATTTAGCTCATGTAACTGGGTGGGGGAGATTTTCTGCTACCTACACATTAACAGAGACACTGTTTTCACTTTATGTATTTTACCAGCAAATACATCCAGTCCAATCTTTAATCAGAGTCAAATCGTCAAGAAAGAGTTGGGCATCATGAACTGGCTCTGGCTCTAAGAGCCATTTTAATATTTTTAAGTACCATGGAGACTTTTCAAAGCAAGCATTTTGATTCTGCTTATTGATTCCCTCCCAATTAATTCACATAAACCATTAAAAAATAAAAAGCCTATGCTCCTCTCCCTCGGTTCATCTTAAAATCCTATTTTTAAAACACTAATACAGTAGAATTCAATACTGTAGATGAGCAAATTTGTTAATGTCTCAAATTAATATTCAAATGAAACCCAGCTCTACTCATCATTAACAGACAGACACACTGATACAAACAGACATCAGCCTAAATCCATCCCACCTGCATCACTGTAACAACATCATCATCATCATCATCAGCAGCAGCAGCAATGAGGAAGGTCATTCCGGAGTTGTTGCTTACAGAAAAATGGCTCACAGTAGCGTCAGATCAGTTTGGGTCGACTTTATTGTCATTTGCATTATACTGTTATTATAGCTCTTATACCTAATCTATTTTTCTTTCATTAAATTGAGACGTTTTAGTTTTCACATCATCTAATCCAAACCGATGGGACGCTTCAACATATCAGTACTGCTTCTGTTTCTCCTCTCTCATTTATTTGTTATGTTCTTACTTCACAACGTGTTTTTATTTTTTGTGTCTAACTCACAGACACTAATAAACATATAAAGCGACACATGTACTCTACTTTAAAAAATAATGTTAAGTTTTGTTGTTTATCTTCCCATTTTTATCTCCCTAAATCTGTCTTTGATTCATCTGAGTATGTTTCTACTCGCGTGAAAACAGGGTTTCCTTTTTTTTTTTTTTTCTTATTGTGCAATTATTTCACTGAGCTAAAGCTTTAGTCAGCAGCGAAGTTCGATTTATTCATCAACATGGTCACTTGTACAAAGGATCTGACCCACACTCACTGTAATAGCTCATGTGATTACGTATCATAGGCTTACACGCACGTCACATAATACACAAAACCATAAAGAACAGTGGTGTGCAAAGGCTGTGGGGATCTGGGATGAGGGGCACATCTCCTGTATGCAAGGTTCATTTTTAGTTTTCATTTCTGTCCTTAAAGGACGCTGATTATGTCCGTTTGTTATGTATTTTATTCTGCTGTTCCAGGCAGCTACTGGTTTCCAATATTCCAATAGAGCAGACTTTTGAGACTTGAGCTGTGCAATACATGGTAGCTTAGGATAAAGTCTGCATTTGTCTTTGTTTGTGTGTGTGTGTGGGGGGGGTTTGGGCCAAAGTTACATTATGTGTGGTAATGCTTGATTTAAAAAGTCTGTTGTGCATCATCGGAATGATGCTGAAGACTGTTTTCAGGATTCATTGAGTCGTCGGTAAAATGTGAGAAAAAAACTTGAAAAATGCTTTTCATTTTTTCTAGGAGCCCAAGGTAGCAAATTCAAATATCTTATTTAATCTGATTATGAGTCAAGCCGAAAAATATATTCAATTCAGTTTTATATATGACAAAGAAACATGGACAACAGTGTTCACAGCGCTTCACAGCTGTAACTCTGAAAGGCTGAGAAATTCTGTTTTTATTTTTTCTAATTTAACTTTTTTTTTTTTCTATTCATAACCGTAACAAAACTGAAAGGTCAGTTATTGATATTTTTTCAGTAGCACAGAAATAAAAACAAAGTAGGTGTGCCTGGAATGGTAGAAAAAATGTATAAATCCCAGCAACGTGTTTCGCAGAACGAGTAGCTGCTCGCAAACTCGCTCACATCCTGCTAAAAGGCAGATTTTAAAGAGAATCTGAATGACATATGAGCCAATCAGAAGTGTTCCAGGAGACATCAGAGAGACACTTGGACCAATCAGAAGGCGAGGGAAAAAGATAAAACAAAAGTTCGTCTTTTCGAGGGAGGAGGGCGGTGGAGGTCGCTCCCTCTTTGCACACCACTGCACAAACCAGATAGCGTCAGAGATCACTTCATCATTCAGACAACACGTATGTACATAGCAGCCGCAGCTTTGTTTCAGTGCAATGCAGCAGCCTGTGAAGTGACTTGAAAGTGGAGTGTATGTATTATTCTTTAGGATTAGGACAAAGACAGTTTTTCTTCTAATTAACGAGAGTGAGTTGCTGCCAGCATCAGAGAGCTTGGACTAAGAGTAAGGTCAGAATTATTGTTTTAAAGTAGAGGTATTTTGCCCACAGTGATGTCAGTAATCTCATCGACAGCATATCTTTACCATCTTTCTCTCTTCTCTCTTTTTAGATACTCTTAAAGTTATTTTCTTATTCTTTATTTTTTCAGATAATTGTTTTTGTGTGGTGACCACTTTTGAGCATCAGTTATAGAGCTTTGTACACATATACGTTACGTATTTAAAAAGACAAAACTAATGTCAAAGATAGTGTTTTTAGTGTATTTGTGTCTTGGTACTTTCTACCCCTGTAGATGCAGATGGATCAGATCGCTCGCGGTGCTGTTTCCTCTCCTGCTGTTTCTGTGTTGTGGCTTTTTGTTCGTTTGTTTTTTCAGAGTTTTATCCGTAAATATCCTTAATATTCCTGAAATATCAATTGAATATGTTAGCTGGGCAGTGCTGTTTTTGTTTCTGCTTCAAGAAGATTAAAAAAAAAATGCAGGTAAAAGATAAATATCATTTTTTTTTAAGTTCAATCTCTGAGATATGTAGCATTCTGAATATTGTTAAGAAGGTGAAGTTGCCACATAATCGGTTTTCCAGTTGCATATCTAAAAAGTAATGTTGCTTCATTGATGTATGTTTCATTTTTAGAACTTTTGACATCTGTTGGATTCACTAACTCTATATTGTAATGCTCTCTGCTTTGATGTGCTGACATTTTCTTTAAAGTTCAAGTTTCATAAATCAGTATGATGTGCCTTATCAAGACTTTGTTAGTCTCAACAAATGCTGAGTTTGCCCTTCAAGCGCACAATTTGCTCCCTGCAACCTGTAGATGACTTCCTTTAACCCTGAGGTCTGTTATTGAATAAAATCCTGACAGTGAAGTTTAAGTGTGAAAATTCATATTTTCTAAAAGAAGAGCACAAAAAAATCCCTTTGGTCTGCAGCTTTTATTTTAATTTGCATGTTAAAATGTAACCCATCAAGTTTTGGTCGTCAGTTAAACCATATTGAGCAGAGCTCAGTATCAGTGTAAGGTCAATGCAGAAGCTTTTGATTTGTCAAGATCATTGTCTGGTAAAAGTTGATATAATTTCTGTAATAATTGAAAAACATCCAAAATTTGGAATACACTGTCACAGTTAGGATGGTTTTCATAATAACGCCTCAGGTTTTGTAGTTCAGAGCGTCTCGTAGCCTCCTCTGATACATTCATTTAGATACAAGTAGAACAGCAGTCAGATAAACAACCAACAAGAACCTTTCAGATTAAAGTAGAACCCTCTTAGAACCCATTTTATCTGCCCTGGTGATGAGGAGTCATGATTCGTTAAAGGTTTAGAAGGAAACGGATTCCCCTGCTCTTCAAATGGCCTGACAGCCTGTTTGTTGATGAAGGGTTTTTATATTTAGACAAAAAGACTAAACTGAGCAGTATAAGTTCACCTGCGAGGGTCACGGGTCAGAAAAGATAATAGTATACAATAAAGTTAGTGCTATATTTTGCTCTCTTGACACATTGGGGGGGGGGGGCTCTGGAAACCAACTTTTCCTCACTGTTTTGGCAAATGGTGGATCAACTTGCAATGAGGCTGAAGCTGTAAATTTAGGAGCTAAATGTTGTGAATTTGTGAAAACAGTTAAGCAGATGTTTCTTTAAGCAGTTTGGGTCCCAGTGATCTGATCGTGTCATGAAAATAATTCAGATGTAAAAACCAAACTGAAAATCTCAAAGACTCTCAAAGCTGTCTGGCAGGGTTTCAGTGTTTCTGCAGCAAAAATCTGTTTCTAAAATGTATCATAACTGGTCATATTAATGTCCAAATTGTCAATATCAAATCCAGGATGAAAAAATACATTTTTACCACAAACAAGCCATTTTATGCCAAAAATAAACTGGATACAAACACGGTCCTGAGAGCAGATATGAAAGGAAGTGATGTCGAGTTGAGGGACACATGAAGAGACATCCTGCTCAGCCTGCCCACTGATGCAGGTCACTCTTTTGTTTCTACTCTCACTTCACTCTCTTTTTGGACTCAAAAGGCCTAATTTTAACAGGATGTTTTTATTTCAGATCGTTTTTGTGCAGTATAGGTGCGTTTGGATTGGACTCTTCTTTGGTTTCAGTCTGTGGTCATCAAATATCGGCGCTTTGTTTTAGCAAGGGTGGTCAGTATTTGACAATGTGGCAATGAAATTCAACAATCAACTGCCCCTGATTGGTTGTGTTTGTTAAGATATGGAAGATTTTTGAAAATGCCGTTGAGAGCATGAAGAGATTGTTTTTTAAACTTGTACCACTGTAAGGATAAAGTGACCATTTTGGCAAAAATGTTTAGAAAAGTTATTGACTGAACCAGTAAAAACTTTGAAATGTTACATGCTCTGTAGTATAATTTTAGAAATTACAGTTATTTAATTTGGTTTCCAGAAATGCACTTTACATTGAAATAATTACAGTACACCTATATATCACGAAATGTGATACAGAACTCCTTAACGAGTCCTAATACAAGGTAATTGATTTATTTTTATATCATAGAGCTTTCAGGACAACACCAAATGTTCTAAAAACGTGCACATGGAGGACCTATGAGAATTGAACTGGACTGTGTTAATGTATGTGGAAAGAGGTGGCAAGAGGGAAGTCGATTTAAAAATAAGAAACTAGGCAGAGGAGAAATCCCGCCCTTCTCTAAGATAGCTTCTGCTGTACTGGTCTTTAAAAAATGTATACAGTTTGGCATTTTAACCAAATTGTTGTCATAGCATCCAGGAACTATACCTCTGTGAGACGCAAAGCTTCTGAGGAGGCTAGTTTTTGTATCATAACATTGTTTAACCCCTGCTAAAATAACCAAATGCGATAATAATGTTAAATAAACACAGACAGACTCTTGGAAGAAAATCCATCAAGAATCAAAGGCCAGTAGCACAGATGCTAACCTAAAAAGGGCGGGGCTTTAGCTATTTTAACCCTCGAAGACCTTTCACCAGTCCTAACATGGAACATACTGCGCTGCTTGAAGGGTTTCCCCGGCAACAAACGTAACAAAACGTTCCAGGAGAAAATCCACTCATTCATCGCACTTCCTCTTTAAAGACAATATCAGCATTTCATTTTGTGTATTGTGTAACAACTGGGTTTCTATTTTTCTTAATGGGATCCATGTTTGGCTACTTGTATTTAGTTCTCAATGTCATACAGTACAGTTATATTAGTTGATTCTGCATTTTTTTAAAATATGCTAAAAAATCATAATGATCTCATTATTATCATATATTATTATCATTGTTATTACTATATGGGGAATTTAACCCAATAAGAAGTTTGTGTTTCTGCACTGATATCTTATTAAAGCATACTGATCTTACCCTCCTTTATCAGCCTCATGTGTGGTTCATTTTAATCTTTTTTTTTTATATGAGGCTTTATGTTCTGATTGACATTTTCAGTTGTGGGAGTACTTCAGCATCAGTCATTTCCATTAAAAGTAAAAGGATTATAGAAAAATAACCACAAAGGCCTCTCAGTAAATGAAGGCACAGGATCTTGGCATTGATGCTGGCAAAGGAAAAGAAAGTCAACGCCAACAAGTCAGTTTGTCCTCAGTTAAAAAAAGTTTGCCTTGGATTAAAAAGCTTTTTTAATTAGATTGTGGTCTGCTTCCCTGTTGCATGGAAAACATGTTTCAAAGTTTTAACTCCACCTTCGTATTGTGCTTTATGTTTTTGTTTTGAACTGTGACGCACATCCTGCATTTGAGTAAGACAGACAGGCAGACAAACAGGCACAAACAATTCAAAACCGGCACCGAAAGAAAGACACAGACTCATTATCTCCTACCTTAAATCTGCTCAGACAGGTAGAGGTGGTTTTGATGTTTTCAGGACACAACTTTGATGGAAGAAAACCTACATGAGCAAACAAAACACGAAGCTTAAGCAAAGGAAAGAGACTTGGTAACATTCAGGCCAGTGTACAAACTGGCTGATATAGTTGAAATCACAGAAGAGGCCACAGCTGACAGCTTGTCTGCATAATGAATGCTTTACATTTGCAGTCTCTCAGAATAAAAGCTGAGCAAAGTTTATTATCATGAATATTTTGATATGATTCGCACCACAATGACTGTGTCAGCCTTTACTGTTTTGTATGTGCAACAAGATGAAGAGACAGAAGCAAGTAAACGGAAACTGAGAAAAGGCCAAATGTAGCTGAATTGCCTCCAGAGGACACATTGGAAATCAGTAAAACAGAGAAAAATTAAGTTTGATTTCCAGGGTGAAAAGAGATGTTCAGTGATGTGCAGGTCAGAGGTGACCTGTCTGACAGTTGGGTGAAAATTTTAAACAGTTTTAAACAGACCATGAACTTAAAGATGTTTGCTATCACTGAGCTGTGGATTGTACTGTCGGGAAAATGATGCGCACCCGAATTCACTTCTTATCACTTTATCAACCAATTACAGGTTTTTCCTGTCATGTTGTGTGTTAAATTGTATGAAACTGTGGCGGTTCTATTTGGCTTGATACGAAAAGTATTTTTCCCAAAATAAGATTTCACATAAAGATAATTATGGAATGGCCCACTTCGTCACTTGTGGCTAATCACTGAGAATGATGGGAAATTTTCAAAGTTCCTGGCAGGGGCTGTGGTCATTTATAGCTGAGTGCCAACAGGTCCTGACAAAATACATTTGGGGTTTTTTTATGCTTCTTCCTTCCTCTCCAGGAAGACAGGAACCCAAAAAACCCACACAAAAAATGTAGGTCATTCACACAAAAGTGGGTAAACAGTGCACGCACGTGCACACACACACACACACACACACACCTTGCATCCTTTGGTTCCAGCTGATTCAGAGCCCTTTGTTCTCTTCAGGTGGGGAGTCAGGAAAACATGATGGAGGTAAAATGGGAGGGACCGGCGTCTCAAGCCGACCAGTTTCCTCTTGTTTCAGGTTTGTAAGGCGAGTTTTTATCCAGTGTCTGCGGCAGAACAATGAAATCTTCGTGTCACTATTTGCATGGAAACATCTCTGTCACGTATGTGCATAGTCCACAAGGTTTTTTTTTTTTTTAAATTCTTTATTTAATTAATGAATATACAAACAATTTGGCAATCATCAACAGGTTCTTACCTTTCTACAAATCATAATTCATAATAAAACAAAGATTATCATTTATATCATCACTAGCATTGTGGCTAGCGCTAGCCAGCTCTGGTGCTAGCGATGGTATGTGTCATAATTTCTACTTGTGGTGGCTATGGCAACTACCGCTGAGCAAAGACGCTAGCATAACTTTAGCCGTTAACACTTTTTAACCTAACATAACTGGCAAATAAATTACTCATCAACAGTTTATGTCCAGTTTACAACAAACAATGCCTTTGCCGCTTACTCAACTTGTTATGCTAACGTAAATATAAAGTTGAGAATAGTAGGAAATGTATCAGTAACATTTAACATTAGCACGTATAGTGACAGACAAACTTCCGCTACAGAGATCACGGAACTGGCAAATAAATTACTCATCAACAGTTTACATCCAGTTTACAACAAACAGTGCCTTTGCTGCTAACTTAGCTTGTTATGCTAACACATATGTAAAATTTAGATAGTAGAAAATGTACCAGTAAATTATGCAGAAGGCAGACTTCCGCTTCAGCAGTTACGTGACTTCGTGTCAGTTGCAGAGGTGAAGGTTAATTTGTGTGCCCCTGTGGTCTGCAGATAAACTATGGTTGAAGTAGTAAATTATCATTTTACACATTATTATGAGTTGAGCACCCTTGCAGTTGTTGAAATGAGACCATGTTTTGATCATATCTATTACTTTTACATCATTTCAGGACTGCTGAGGTTTCTATCATTATGAGCTTGGAATAGACCCATTAAAAACCTGCTGTGTTACTACTGAGAAATAGCAAACAACCAGCTGAGATTTAGAAAATTGAAAAAAAGTTCTTCTAAATATGTCACACTGTGAGCTGACCCAGTCATTTCTCTGTTAAAAACCTCTGCCTCTCAGTCCTCTCAGTCCTCTCATGTGTCTGTCTTTTGGGACCTCAGCGTGTCTCAGGACAATTTTCCAATAAGCTCATCCAGGGAGAGTTTGTTTATGCTCTCGTCCAATCCCAGGACATCAAGCTGCTGTGACTGGGCCTGACCCGACGCAGCTCAAATCTCACTGTAAACAAACATCCAGTTTCCCATGTTGGTAACAGAGACTACTTATGTTTGTGTTTTACATATGAGCGTTTACAGTATATTCTGTTTTATCTGATGAAGATGAAGTCTATTGGGTTTGATGGCTGTCAGAATAGTCCTGTAAAATCTTTCTTCCGAAGAAACTGACCATCCTTCCAGACGAAGAGGAACCTTAATGATTTTGTTGAACCTAGATGGAGTTAAATCTGTATAAGTATAAAGGAAAACTGTAGGCAAATGTCATCAAAGAATAACTATTTGCAACCTAACTGGCAAATTAGCAATATGTTTCCATCTGGTAAAATCCTTGAATAGTTTGGTTGTTTCTCATTCTCCGATACCAGAATTTTACAAATCAGTCAACACAAGATGGCCAATTGTTCCAAGTTCATGGCCGGAGGGGGAAGAAGTTACAGAAAACCTAACAAGTTATTAGCCCCCCTTATACATTTAGTCCAGCGATATGGGAGCATAGAAATGTTCTTTTTTTGTAAAACTGGATGTCTTGCACCTCTTGTTAAGTGGTCCACAGCTCCGTCTTTATCTTGAGGAAGAGGTAGGAATCCCACAGTTTCAAATTAGGCAATATAGCAGATGTTGGACAACTTCAAATCCACATTCCATTGAAACGAAGCCATCTGAGTGACGACCTTATCCGTCAGTATCTGCATGTACCTCTGGATTCTGTCAGCCCAGCCTGGTCCTCAATATTTGGACTCTCAATCATTCTGACCATTTGCTCTTGCCGCTTCCCTGGTTTTGCCAGGTGCCTGCTCACCTGAGTCACCTCCACTAAAGGCAGCATGGTTGCTCAGTGGTTAGCACTGCTGCCTCATAGCAAGATGACATGCCTGTCAGTGCCCCTAACCAAGGCACTGGCAAAGATCTGGAGTTGGTCCCTGGGTGCTGTAGCAGCCCACTGCATCACTACACTGTTCCTGCGTTTCAGTACCCATACTATCCTACTCTTTAATACCCTGATAAAGATTTAGTATGTTCCAGTGCATAGTATGTAAAATGCAGTATGCCAGAAGTACCAGAATGTTCTACTACATCTGGTCAGATTTTACAGTATGTAAGCCAGGCCATTCTGACCCACAATCCTAAATATGTCACACACGTCACGCTGTGTCACTCAGAGGTAAGCAAAGCTTAGACAGATGACAGATGTGTGCAATATAGAAGTTTTGTGACTCCTATTTACAATTAATATATTAATCTACTATTGCTGCACAAAGCCGCGTGAAAAAATTAGTGCAAATGGTAAGTTAGATTTGTAGGAATTTTACCTTGAAATGTCTTAGAAAGCATTCTTGCTCTACTTGTACTCCACGTTTTTGCACTGAGGCTGTGATGGATACAGGAGCATCAGAGTCAAAGTTCAAGAGGCACTATCATGGCGGAATAGTATGTCCCAATTGTATGCATACTGCATGCAACAGTATGTACTTTTTGAGGGCAGGTGCAGTACGTACTACAAGTAAAAAGCAAAAATATGCGATTCAGGACTCACCATGCATGTGTAGTCAAAGTTAACTATGAATAGGATGAGTCAAATGCAAAGGATCAATTTCCCCAAAGGGATCAGTAAAGTAACTTCTTCTCTCTCCCTGAACAGCCGGCCAGCTTGTCTGCAGCAGCTCTCAGATTTCCCCGTCTTCACCCTTACTTGGATTCCCTCCCACCTACACCATTACTTCACCTTTTGTATTCCCAGTAAATCATCCCTTGCCAGTCTGTTGTCTGGACTCTGGGTTCTTTCTACATACAGATGACACATTTATGACTAAGTGACAGTGGAGTGGAAGCGCTGCTGGGTCTTTCAGATGATCACATGCAGGTGCTCTTTGGAAACTTTGGGTATCTTCTGCTTATTTATACTTACAAAGGGTTCTTTGCAAAGGTGAATAACAGTCTTGGTAAAAATCATAAAGTATTAGTCTCCTTCAAAAACAATCCAAGGCACACTGTCGGATTAGTATAATATTAAAATGCCTTTATTGTGTACGGCGTTTCTTTTTAAAAATAACCAACGTGTTGTGACAGCATGGGTCTTCATCGGGGCCTTTGTTAGCAGTGACCTGCACACCTAAATAGCATTGCGCTAATGAGGTGAGGGAGGGGGCGGTTCTCTGTCAATGTGCAAATCTATCGGTCAAAGAATAAGGAAGTGAGGTGGGGAGAATGAGGGGAAGAAAAAGATTTTGGAAGAGAGAGAAAGATAGGGGAAGGAGTAAGATACTGGTTAGAAATAAAATATATTCTTGCTTTATATGCACATTGGTATAATTTATTACCTGATCCTCATTTAGTTTAGTCTATGGCTACAAACACATTACCACAATCATTATTGGTCCCACATTTTAAAAAACAGTTTTTAAGGTGACATTTCACAGAAAAGGAGAACAGTCTGTCTCATCGTTCAGTCCTGGACATTTCGTTGCTTTCAGTTTTACAATCCAAAAGATCTCACATTGGAGCAGCCTTTAAGGCGGTCGCCTCCTCTGGTGTTCTTCCCAACAACTCCTAGAACAATGTCTTTCAGTGTGTTAAAGTTTCCATGTCCTGCTTGTATATAGTGTAATAGGCAACTCGCACTTTATTTTTGCCATGATTGTTTTTCACCTTTGCAAAGAACCCATCGTAAGTTTAAACAGACATTTTATGACTGACTCATGACAGCACAAAGGCAGTTTTAAAATAAACAGAAATCACTTAAAGAATTAAACTGCACTTAACAGGTGTAGCCAATAACCTAGCTCTTTACAGGCCACGGATTTATTTTTTGAGGTGGGCTAGATCAGAACTTTAGTCCCTCTGTAATGCAGTAACACAATGGGTCTCTTACATCATTTAAGTATTGATAAACTTGGTTTTTCCTGTGTCTTTGTTTTTCTGTGGGGATTTGTCCAAAAACACAATTCTTGCGTCTCAGGCCAAGTACTGCGTGAGGCACAAAGACAAAAAACTTATGCAATAATTTCTCAAACTCGTCACTGTTTGAGGAGTTCAGAACTTTGTTTATCTTGTTCAGGAAAAGAGCCAAAAATAAGACTTTTGTTTGAGTGAGGTGGAGAGACAATAATAAAGAGGGGGAAAAAAAACATTACATACAGTACATAGAGGATAGGACATCCTTCACAGACAGCAAATAAACCATTTTTCCCCACAGTAATGTAATCATCGGTCAGAATATACAGAGAGAAATGCAAAAAGTTTATTTTTCCCGTCTCTTAGTTGGCTGAAAAACTGTTAGACAGGAAGAGTCTATGTTGTGTTTCATAGGCAATAAAGATGAAATTAACTCACTGATACATACACAATAATGTCACATGTTTTTATTCAAGAGTTATATATAAAGCTCACAAAACTACAGAGCCCCTACAGGGATATGGGCAAAAAAGAAAAAAAAGGAAAGTTTCCTGCATGCACATGAGAAACTTTCTTTCTTTCTTTCTTTAAATTTCTTTCTTTCTTTCTTTCCCATGTCCCTTCAGTGGCTCTGCATGAAATGAAATGAATGTAAGACGTATTAAAAATGGATAAGAACACATTTAATTCTATTTCTAAACATTTTAAACTGTTAATAATATATTGGCTTATTGCAGGATGACACAAAGTTGTATTCAGCACACACTTTTCTCTTTTCTTTTTCTTCTCTATTCAATTTTATTTTTCAAAATAATCTTCTAGGGTTTTGAGTACATAAAAAAGTGTTTTGCCTGAAAAACGTTTTGATTTTACATAACAATTTGATGAGATTTAAGAGATTTATGGCTGCCTTTTAATACTTGTAGAAGGTCTCCGACTGAAGGCTCGCCTTATAGAAAAGATTTTTTGCACATATTGAATGTGGGGATGCCCCTTTTTCTGTTTTGATGAGATTAAAGAGAAAAATGCTTGTGTCTTGAACCTGCAGTAACTTTTTTGACCAGTTGGAGGCAGCACAGACATTTTAATATCTTCTATGTAAAACAGATGATATAACCTTGTTTAAAGGTGCTACCGAGTTAAACTTGCCTTGCCCTGTGAACACAAAAGTGGAATGTCAGAAGAGTCGATTTATTGACAGTTTTATTGACTAACTGTTTCAGCCCCAGATCAATAAGAAATTGAAGCTGTTGTGACAACATTAATCGTGGGTGCATTCACGTTATTCGTTGAATATTTGTAATTTCACTGTGTTGTATCAGGCTCATCTTCGTGCGGTGAACTTTGGTCCTGTTTCACACCAACAGACTACATCATCTGATCTGGGAAGACCCTTGTGACCTAATGACTGTCTGCCTTTTCTCGACCTCTGAGTGACCTTGAGAGCACTTCCTGTATGGAGGGGAAGCAGACAGACAGATGTCAGAAACGATGGTTCATCCTTAAGTGTGTGTGTTTCAGTGAAAGCCACAGACAGAGCAGGCTGTATAGCTTCCGGAGGGGAAACATCAGCTTTCTCATGAGAATGTTTCTCTCTTAACTGCTAATGTGTGTGTGTGTGTGTGTGTGTGTGTGTGTGTGTGTGTGTGTGTGTGTGTGTAATGTGTGAGTTAGAGCAATGTCAACATTGCATCGGCAAAGCTGGCTCTCTAGAAGTTGCTGACATGTGTATGTAGAGTTCATTTATGAACCCTTTCTAGTGGAGTGACTGAGGAAATCCATACTTGGTTGTTCAGTTATTCACAAAATTAATTTTCAGTTTTCCAGTTTGTGTCTTTTCAGTTTTTTGTAACTGCTAACATTACTGGGTCAGATTACTTTGAAATGTAGTCAGTTATGGCAAGTTTTGTATTAAACAAATCCACTAAATTGCAAACAATGGTAACATTTTCCATGAAGCCTGTCTTTATAATGCATGATAATAATAATAATAATAATAATAATAATAATAATAATAATAATAATAATAATAATATATTAAATTGCTCTAGTCAAAGTTTAGTTAATTACTTTAGTTAAAGTTTTACCTGCAAACTGAAATGGAGTGGGCTTCCCTTTATTCTTTAAATATGATGTTGACATGAAGGATAAAAGCACATTTGACTGAGTAACAGCTTCTTTAAGAGAATATGAGTCACAATTTTTAAAACACACTAAATAGGAGGATGAGTAGTAACAGGTGAATTTTTCTGCAGTGCTGAGTGGTTGAAGAAAAGTGAATGGAGGTTTTGATGCTTCACAAACTGCTTCACTGGTAGAAAGTTTCTACATTCTTACTGGTTCCAACCTGGTGTGCTACCTCAAAGATCCACCAGAGGTCAGTGCCCGCCTTCCTGGCTGAGAGTTTGAGTTCCTGTAGCTAAATTCAGTCTGTTCCTCAGTCTGGTGGGGTCAATTTAACTGCTTTCCCTTTAACTTTCCACTCGACCATAATGACTTTTCTGCATGTCTTGTCTTCAGTTTATAACCTTTTCTTCTTTTCTTTCTTTTTTTCCCCCATTTTTAAAAAATTTTTGTTCCCCTTGGACTTTAAGTGTTGAGTAAGGAAGCTTTGCTTTTGTGGGTTACACTTTATTTTGACAGTCCATCTGTTGACACTTAGTTGTACGCCAACAGCCTGTCAGTTAATGTTCAACAACGCTCTTTCAACACATAAGTAACATGCATCCAGCTAACTGCCAGTTGACCATAAGGTGCATTTCAACACCTACAGATCAGAGAAGAGTCCAGCTGAAGAATCAGACAACATATGACCACAAACCACTTCACTTCAGTACAAGACACGCCCCCCTGATGTC
>JAQLOL010000003.1:27144870-27160097 GCA_029783665.1 Naso thynnoides
GACACTTGACACGGCTGATGGTTAAGACAAGTTTTTGCATTGAGGTCACAAGAGTAAACCTAGCTAAGTGATGTGGAAATGGAGTTCCCTTGTTGCCTACAGATGGACATATGCTAAGATTATGAGTAAACAACAGCTTTTGCTCTTCTCAGTTTTTTTCTGGATGATGTGGAAGCAGAACTGTAGTAATGCACTGCTGTCGCTGTGCTCGCTACACAAATCCCCAAACTTACACTCAAAGCGGCTACTGGCAGTTCAGCATCTGCCTGTGTTTAACATGATCTTCGGACTCACATGGCTACTGACAATCTATGTGATACCAATGACAACAATGGAAGGTGTTGAGAGGCAAGTAAATAAACACCTTTGCGGGTGGCTCAACATTCCACCAAGCTTCATGCAGGCTTCAGCAGACCTATATTTACCGTCTGGCCAGTTACAGCTACCCATGTCATCAGTGGTGGAAGAGTTCAAGGTCACGAAGTTTAGGGCTCTGATGATGTTTTGTGATTTCAGCGACACAAAAGTCAAGGGTGCCAGCATCATGACATGATCAGGATGCAAGTGGGCAGCTGACACCTCAGTGATACAGGCAGAAAGTGTGCCAAAGCTGAAGGACATCACTGGAAACCTGTGCATGGGTAAGGAAGGACTTGGAACCACACACTTCCAGCAATGAAGCAAGGCGGACCTGAGGCAGAGGAGAGAAATGATCCAAGCAAAGGTCTGACATCTGGCGGAGGAGAAGTGGAGGCCCAGGGTTTTGAAACTAGGACGACAAGGAGCCTGGACCTGCCACAAAGAAAGGTCACATGGGCTGAACTCTGGAGACTGGAGCCTCTTCAAATCTCTTTCCTGCTCCGGTTAGTGTATGACACCGTACCAACTCAAACAAACCTGCACTGATGGGGAATGAGAGAGAACACTGTGAAGATTATGTGAGGAAAGAGGCATGCTGGTGCATATACTGGCAGGGTGCAAGACTGCATTTAACCAGGGAAGATACAGATGGCACCATGACAAGGTCCTCAGAACACTGGCTGAAATCTTGAGGCAGGAAAGACGGAAAAAGCACCAGATGGACTCAAAAGAAGCCCCATCCATCCAAACCACATACCTCCAAAAAGGCAAACAAAAGCCTACAGCAGACAGCCCAATCATGGGAGATGGGGGTGGACCTGGGAAGGAAACTTAACTTTTCGCAGGTCATCCAAACATCACTGAGGCTTGACCTAGTCGTGTGGTCTGAGGGGGGAAAGATCATTCTTCTGGAAATGACTGTCCCATGGTAAGATGGTTGCAATGACGACTAAGGGAGGAAAGTCACCAAGCACCAGGACCTGGTCAAACAGCACAGGGACAAAGTCTGTGTGGAGCATATTCACAGCTTTGGCAGCTGCTCACAGGGTGGGAGAAGAAGCAGAGAGAGAGCCTCTTGTTGGCTCTGGAAGAAGCTAAGCTGGAAGCCAGGAGTAGATGGACAGTGACTCTGAAACAGATTGTGTCAGCACCTTTCATTCAGTTTGCATTACCAAGCGTACAGAGTTCCCCACTCTGAAGACTAGATTGTTGACAACTGGACTTCTCATTTCTCTTTATAGACGTTATCACCTCCCAAGAAGCTTCTTCAGTTCTGACAAACTGTTATTGAGTTGCAGGATATAAACTCTGGCGTGAGGGTGGATCTTCTCAGAGTTGTTGAAGCCACACGTGAGCTCTGAGTATCAAAATCGTTAGGACCACCTAAAAGTTGTTGGCCCAGTCGGCAATCATGAGGGTAGTTGGTGTTCATCGCTACTGGGCCACAATCACCGGGTCTGGAGGGTGAGAATGGATGTTAAGCTGTCTGGGAAGGGGGCTTACAAGAACATTGTAAGTGGCTGAAAGGTTGTGTCCAAGGCCACCTCCTCTGTTCAGTGAAGGTCACCTCAGTTTGACGTAGATGGCTTCCTTCACACCTCTTTCCATCTGTCCTCTCTGGCCAGGACGTGTACATCACTGTCCTCAAAGGAATGTCCCGTCCCCTTCAGATGTAAGTGAACAGCAGAGTCTTGACCTGAGGAGTTGGCTCTCCTGTGTTGAGCCATTTGTTGATGTAGGAGCTGTTTTGTTTCCCTAATGTATAGATCAAGCACTTGTAGTTATGGACTCATATGTGCACTAGAAAAATATCCAAGAAAAGAAAATATTTGTGAGAAAATATTTGACACGTTTGAAACTCTCATTGCATGAATTCACATACTGATTTTGCAAATGTGCAAATTCTGTCCAAGATTTCACATTATTTGAGACGCGTGTGTAACTGAGTTGTGCCCCATATTTACTGCAGAAACTGTAGCAAAAATTTGAGCTTCTGAGTTTCATAATTTGTGATTCGTAGAGTAGGATTTGTCTACATGCAGTTAAATATTTGAGAAAGCCAAACTGTAGTTTTGTGTTTATGGGAGAGAAGAAACTACAAGTTTGCAACTCCTAACGCATTTTTCTCTGACTTCAAATGTACTCATAGTACATGTGTGACTATTTTCTACAGCTACAAATTCCATTGTCACAGGTGCTCACCTTTTATGCACCAAATTAACCTTTATACAAAATTCCTAATTGGTCCCCACTGTATAGTCATATGCTTAGATTAAATCCAGGAGAGATTGGACTCAAGGCATTCTAAAGTAATTTGATTGAAGAGAAGAAGATGAGAATCACAAAAGTAGACTGTGTTTTCTTTCATGGTCTCATAAATGTCAATCGTGCCAAGGGATCATTGTTAAGCTTTCATTTGTCTGGTTCCCAGGAGCAACACACTCTTTGTCACTCTTCCGTTTGCGATCTTGACACAAAATTTCTGTGGAGGACAGAATTATCGTAAACTCATTTGGGAGAGAGATACATAAAGATCATGTTAAACACAGGTAGATGCTGAACTGCCAGTAGCTGCCTTGAGTGTAAGTTTGGGGATTTGTGTAGTGAGCACAGCGGCAGCAGTGCATTACTACAATTCTGCTTCCGCATCATCCAGAAAAAAACTGAGAAGAGCAAAAGCTGTTGTTTACTCATGTTCTTAGCATCTGTCCATCTGTAGGCAACAAGGGAACTCCATTTCCACATCACTTAGCTAGGTTTACTCTTGTGACCTCAATGCCAAACCTTGTCTTGACCATCAGCTGCATCAAGTGTCTGCTTCTGTTCTTTACATGGAAAATGAGGCACTTTGTGCACCGTTAATGAATATTAGAGAGTAATTCCATTGTGAGGCCCTTCCATTGCATAATATCATGGTTATGTAAAATTGTTGTTTCATTGTTGTTCATCTATGCTACAACATGTAACTGTCTAACTATTTTGCAGTGGTTACACATGGAATGAGCGTGTACAGCTTTAACAAATGACTGTACGTTACATCCTCCCATGGATTCACAGTGTTCTTCTACATGAAACTTTCACAGCAGGCGCTATACTGCTGAGTGACTACTGTAATGATACCCACTCCTCAATAGTTTTATGTTTCTAGTCACTATTATATGTGGTGTTGAATGAAATTGAAGTGCCATCAGAATTTGAATATATATATAAATATATAAAACTATAAATATATATTTTAAATGCTGAACATTCCAGTTTCTCCTTAAATTTTTCATGCAAACCTTCTGTTTTTAAAATATTTCCACATCAAGTGCTCAGACTGTAAACACTGATCTTGATATGTCATTAATTGATAATTAAGTGTTGTCAATCTCTATTAGTGTTAAAATGCCTAATAGGCTAGACCATTTAACACAATTAAATAAATAAATTAATGTCTCTTTTAATATATGTTATATTTGTGTGTGTGCCTTTTTTATGTGGCAGCCTTTATGTCCACTAAATAAGTATCAACTACATTTCTCCAGGGATAATAAAGCAATCAGGGATTTTGAATCAGTCTGTTATGTTTAGTATTAACTTTACCAGCACTTTTCATCCTTTATGTTTGAGAGGAAAAAGAAATCTCCCATCACTTGTTTAATTGGTCAAGATGTTTCAAGCACCTCATATAATATTGATTAAAGCACAATATGGACAACAGACCAGCATAAAATTTTGTACATATTTATAACAGTAGCCTACTGCACATTTGTTTTTTTTCTACCATTGAATGTTATTGCCCACAGTGAAATGGACGATAGAGTAAGTGTGTAAAATTATCTGTCACAGTGTATATCTATCATTTGCTGCTCAAAGAAAAAAAAAGAGCAGACTCACTGTCAGGTGCAGTGTCCTACCATTTTGATTTGCAGACTTTACACACAATTTGTCACAATGATTGCCATTAGTAGTGCTATCAGTAAATGAATATGATGATGATTGCTTAATGATTAATAATGATGATTAATCAAAACCATTCAAATGTAAACATTAGTGCTTTTAAATCTACAGTTTCCACATCTTGCCACTTCCAATATGGTGAATGTGCTGACATATCAGAGCATTGGGCAATTTATAATTTATTTAACCTTTATTTAGCCAGGTAGGTCCCACTGAGATCAGAGATCTCTTTTTCAAGGGCGACCTGACCAAGAATGGCAGCAACACATAATTTCAGACACAAAACACTCAAACTCATACAATACATATTAAATAAAATAACAGGAGCAGTAGTAAATCATCAGGTGAAGCGTGTGCATACAGAGGTCAAACGACTGAAGATTGTGCATACTTTTCTTTAAGATTGAAAGAAAAGTAGTCTGGAGTCTGAAATGAAAATATAGCGATGTGCAAGGTGGTGTGTACTTAAAGCAGTCCATTTGACAGGAGTGAGTAAGAAATCCACAGTGCACCACGAACAGCCAAAACGATCAGCTCTGCTAGCCTCTTTTTGAAATAAAAGGAGAAGTAGGACATTGTCTGTTGTAAAATCCCAGTGGAACCTTCAGCTTATTAGCAACATACTGAATGTGCTGGTTGAAAGACAAGTTGTCACTGACACACCTGATACAGCGTCTAGGATAAATTTCTATGCATTTAAGTATGTATATCTATATGTATCACACCAGATCTACAAAAAATCCTCTTGAGACCATAGACTAAACTCAACAGGAATTCGGCAATTTTGAATTGAATAGCCCCTTTTGGGAATTTACATGTTGTGTAGGCTATTTTAACAAACTCCTAGTCTGTCCAGTCCTTATGAAAATTGCTGTGTGGACTCTTAACCTCTTTGGGATAAAAAGTTATTAAAAAGCTTTCATTTGACAACTGACCTGCCTAATTTATTGTGTACAATAAACTGTACAATAAAGTAATTATCCATAATTTTCTTTCATGGAGCATAGGACTACATAAATTTTCTCCATGTCTGACCAGTCTGCCATGTTTCATGAGTTTTTGAGTATGTTAAATCCCTCCAAAGACATCTCATTTCTTTAGGTTAATAATAATAGGCTAATGTCTTGAACTACAATAGGTCTGCGCACTGCTTTTCAGTGTTGGGGCCCTACATACCATTGTTTTTTTTTTTCCCCTTGTCACTTTAAACACGTAGCCTATATTTAGAAAACGTTCAGAGAGTCCTCAGGAAGGAGACATATCCCAGCATGCTTTGAGACCGTGTATTTATATGTGTTGTTACCCTTTATGCAGTAATTAGTGGTAATGTTCTTTACAAATATGCACATAGAAAACTGTGTGAGTGATGAGACCTCCTTGCCCCACGAGTTCAGTCTCTCACAGCATCCACACTCACGGAAAAAAAAAAAACACAACGATCTGTGCCTAAGAGCCTCATAGATCATTCATTAAATATGCATCAGGGTGTGTTTTGCTGTCCGGGTCCGGTTCTTGTGTGCGTTTCACCTTGACGGCTCACAGCTGCGGGTCACGTGTAATTCCCGGCGCCTCCACTGAGCTTCACAGCTTTTTCCTCCACGACTATTAATGCAGCATCAGGGAGGGACATGCTGTATCATCCAGGCCGCCGGCAGACGCTCGGTCCGTTAGCCGGAATCCTGCAGCTCCGTCATGGCTCTCAACATCCCCGGAGTGACCGTCATGATGTTCTTCTACCTGCTGGTCCTCGGGATCGGCATCTGGGCTTCCATCAAGTCCAAGAAGGAGGCCAAGAAGGGCCGGGGGGATAAGACGGAGATGGCGCTGCTGGGAAACCGGGGCATCAACCTGGTGGTCGGCATCTTCACCATGACAGGCGAGTAGCTAGACTGCCATGAAGGGACAAATATAATCATCTTGCTCTTTTGTAAAGCCGTCCCTGTAATTACGGTTTTTCCTTCTCAGTTGTAATGATCAAACAGCGTAACTGAGCCAAGGCCGACGCGCGGCCAAAGCAAATCCCATGACAGCTTTTTGCACAGGTGCTCCTGCAGCAGGCCGGCTACACCGTGTCCTCAGGGATCGATCACACATGTCCTCCGCCTCACTGCGCTCTCTGGACCGAGAACAAGGGGAGAAAACGGTGTGTTCTCGGTTCAGCCGCTCATGGCGTGCAGGCTGGACCAGAAACCCCACTTACACCTTCATCAAGATCACATGGAGGTCATCAGAAGGAAAACAAATTATAGGCTAATAATTTTATTTACATACAAGGTGGATCACACAGGGATAATGATGAGTTTTAAATAGGGAACAAGGAACCTTTATTATTATTTTAATTTTTCAACCACACAAGAAGAAAATGTTAGTAAAAATCTCCTGTTCTCATCTCTGAATTTTAGGGGTTTTTATCCCATAGTTTAAATTTAACTGTTCTTGATTTCTTAATCACTTATTCCTTTCCCTTTTTCAGCTTTTCTTGTTGTTGTTCTTTTGTCCTCCTCTGACAGAGGTGTGATGATGAGGATGAGGAGAAAGAACTGCACAGATATGTGACACGAGTTGCAAGACTTAAATATCTCTGCACTTGAGGAAGCTTTGTTTTCTACTCCAGCCTACTCTGTATGAGCTGCTGCCATGGTGGGCGAACATGCCTGCAAAGAGCACAATTTAGTGTAGAACTGTTTGTCTACTTGTTCTTAGTCCGAAATATTTAAAGAGAGAGAAAAAAGAACAATTAATTCCTGATAGTATGCCATGAGAAAAGGGAAAAAAAATGCTTATCATACCTGCACTTTAATAATATGTCACGTTCTGGCAGCACATAACAATTGAGAAAAACATATTATTAATATTGTCATTTTTATTATTAGTGGTTCCTCGTTTTGGAAATGAATAAAATAAAATAAACAAAACTGCAACATATCTTAATGTACCAAACAACTGGAACAATAAGTGACGGTGAACCGACACATGATGAAGCAGCTTTCAGGATAAGATGTTTTAAAGTGATTAGCCATTAAATTTACAGTTAATTCCAATTAAAATTTAACAAAGGTACAAAAGACACCCTGGTTCCTGTTATCAGGTTACAGGCATGTGCAAGCAGCCGCAAACCTCCCTGCTACTGCCCTCAGCTTGTTATGTGAATATGTGTGTGTGTGTGTGTGTGTGTTACACAGCTACGTGGGTTGGAGGTGGATTTATCGTGGGCACAGCAGAGGCAGTTTATAACCCCTCCATGGGACTGATCTGGGCCGTGATGCCGATCACTGCAACCATGTGTTTCATCATCGGTGAGATTTCTTCTCAAAGTTCTGTAGAAATCACACAGGGATTAAGTACATTAAAGACAGACTGTATAGAAGAGATCCCTGGGACTCTAATGCTTATTATACAGCACTCATGAGGGATGAAAATGGATCATTAGCTGCGCAAAAATGTAACGCTTGTGCTGAAGGTCGACCTGCGTACTAGGAAAACAAAAGAAAACTGCAGGTAATCTTTAAAAATTACTTATGTTTTCTTTGTATTTGTGGAAATTGTGTCCTCTTTCAGAATCAAAGGCTGGAGTGTGACTCTGTGCATGACCAAGTCAGATTAAAGTCCAAAACAACAACAACAACAACAACAACACATACCTGCTGAACACTCTTCATACTGTTGTCATGAACATGTGACAGCAACTTTAACCATAACAAATTTTGAAACTAGTTGTATGTTTCTACCAACCATTAAAACTTTAGTTTACATTCGTGCTGATCCAGATTGCAAAATAATGTACATAGTAAATACTTAAAGGACTTAAATGCAGAATTCACAATCTTATCCTCTACACAGAAAAGTGATTTTTCAGAAAATTATGATGTCAAAGTGAAGCTGACTACTGACCTCTTCGATAAAAAAAATGTCATCACTTAGAGTGACTACAAGGAACTTTCAGTTTTTGTTGATTCTGGCGGCCCCTTTAGATAAAAGCGGTAGTGACACAAGCGCGTTACAGGCAGGCAGAACTCGGGAAAACACTGGTAACGTGTGCATTTGTTTAGGAAGTGAGTGAAAGAAAGACAGTAGGACGAATCGCGATGAGGAAATGTATTTTTATGTGACTAAGAAATAAGTTCTAAGCCAGTTGTCCGGCAGTAATGTCCCCGAGACCTATTACCTCTGTTTTCTGTTTTCTAATGTTACACAGCCATTTGCTTTAACGTTATATGCTACAGTGCAAACTTACAGCTGTAGGCCATAACGTTATTGTCATTGCACAGAACAATGGAATTTTTAAAAACAATGTTTCTCGAAAGTTTGCAGGGATTTGGACCCAATCACGGGAATTTATAGTAACTACATAAAAATAGCAGTCTTTTCACTGAGAGTCTCGTTTGCTGTTACAGGAAATTTATAATCATCAGAGGAATCATGAGACTGTTTCAAAAATACTTAAAAGTTCCTTGTAGTCACTTTAAAGCTGGGATAGACAACCCCTGGAAATCAAGCTAGCTGAAGTGTGAGGCTCCTGTTTTTGCTGCAGCTCATATTTTATTTCATTTGTTGTCACTCTTTCTTTTAAGTCCAGTTTACACCAAAAATTCACAACGTGACGAAATGATTGCAGGGAAGTTGCAGCGGGGTGAACTGGTCCGTCTCAGATCGAATCAAGCCGGCTGACGGTGTCGCCTGCAGCTCAGCTTGTCAGGCTGCCAGAGGCCAGTTTAAAGTGGACATGAAATATGGAATAATATGAATGTAGTTTGTTTGATTTTTATAATATTGCTGGAAAACCAGAAAGTAATTTTTTCTTTCGCCAATAGGGCCCAGCCATTTTCACACAAGCTATGCGGTGATGTCAGCCGAGTGGTTCTGGTGCTGCTTGTGGGAGGACATACATTACATCTCGAGTGCGGGTGAACTTTCCCAGCTGTTTTGATGGACGAATTAGAGTTTGGGATTACTCATACAAACATGAAAACACAAAAGAGGAACCATTACTTACATAGAGTCTGGTCTAGACCTGCTCTATTTGTAAAGTGTCATGAGATAACATTTGAAGTGATATGGCGCTATATAAATAAAATTGACTTGACTTGACTTAGGTAGTGAGAAGTACACTGGGTATAAAGTTATTTTTTCCAAGGCGAGACTAACTTTATTGTCTCTTCATGAGGAGGGAGCTCTTCTTTATCAAAATAACGTCAACGTTAATGCGATTCTCTTGGATCTTGGTGGTGTCCTTACCTTAGGAATAAAAAGACTTTTGTTCTCTGACAAATGGATGGACGCATGTTCACCAGCCCAAAACAACGGCTTGGTTAGGGTAATGTTAGCTACATTAGCTGCTGACATTATAGTAACGTTAGATAATAGCAGTTAACGTTAATCTTTCAAATCAGTGTTGCGAACCAACACCTTGATGGAGACAAGTTAAACACGTCTACTGACTTCATCAAGGTATTTTTTCACAATACTGATTTAAATTACTAACGTCAGCCAGCTTTACATTAATGTCACCATGATCATCAGCAGCTAATGTAGCTAACGTTAGTCTAATCAAGCCGCCAGTTTGGGTCAGTAAACATGCGCCCATTCATTTATTAGTGAACAAAACAGGATTGTTATTCTCGACACCAACGAGATCTTGCTCCTTCTAAAGTGACGTAGTAACGTTCATGTTATATTGGAAACGAAGAGCTTCCTCCTACTAAAGAAAATTGGCTTATAAACTATAGATAACAAAGTTAGTCTCGTCATGAAAGAAAAACCTTTTACCACGTTTACTTCTCACTATGTTCATGGTGGTTTCTCCCTCATGTTTGCATGTCCATATGAGTAATCCAGAACTCAAATTCGTCCTTCAAAACATCTGGGAAGGTTCATCCACACTGGCGATGTTTTGATGGACGAATTTAAGTATTGGATTGGTTTCTGTGCCATATCTTACCTTTGGTAAAATCAAACAAATTACATTCATTTTATTCCATATTTCATGCCCACTTTAAGGACGGCAGGCACGTTGCTTGCTTTAACAGCCAATCAGCTATTAGCAACATTACCTGTTGCTAAGAGGCGCAGCGTTGAACAGCCAATAGGGACATGCGTTCTCTTAAATGAGCAGTGACTGGTTGAAAAATGTCTGTCACAATCTTAATACCGAGCCAAGAAGAGGTGCAGAAGTTAATTGCTCTTTCTGACCAGCTGAATTACAATATGCTGAAAGGTTATTATGAGATTTTTGCTCAGAGACGCCAAAGATAAACTGCCTACTCCAGCTTTAATCAGATTATACTGTTTGACATTTTTGTGAAATTTTGTCATGATTAGTGTGAACATACGAACATGAGCAGAACATGCGCTTCTTTTCAAGCAATTCTTCACTGACAGCAGAGCAGCTGGTGATGCTGGACAGAAATGCTGTTGTTTTATTATTTAACTGTCAGCTGTTATCTTTGTATTCAAACTGGAATGTCTGAACTACACTATCACTACGTAATGTTTACAAAATCTCTTTTTTTTCTGGAAACTGCTGAAAAGACTCCTGGGAAAACATAGGAAATTGCTCACTAAAGTCAAAAGAGACAATGGTTTCCTGAACTGTAAATTGCAGCATTTCATTGTAAATTAACCCAATTATGTATCACCAACTAGTGAAGAGTGAACAGTAACAGCACTCACGGTTTGATTTTTACCTTGGATATGAAAATTCTTAGTGATATCCTTTGAGGAATGGAAATACAGTTGTATAACCTCATCTTGGAGATTAGCAGAGAAAAACCACATTCCTGTTCCACATGAAAATCACATGAGAGGAGAAAGATTTATTCTCTGAAACCCTGATGAATGGAAGCTGACATTTACACCTTAAACGTTAGAGTGACAATTTCCAAGGTATAATAAAGGTTTATTGTGTTTTATGAAGTTAAGCATTTACATCATTCACAGATCAAATCACTTGTAGTCTGTTTTTATTGTTTAAGCTTTAATATATTATTTTAAATGATCAGAAAAGCAGACGCATCTGGAGCTGAGTGGCTTATTAGTTTTGTGAAACAGTTTCCTGTAGTAACCAAAAATATTTTGTCAAACTTGAATCTACTGAAAGACTAATGAAAAGAAAGCAAACAGAAGTGTTTTTGTCAAAGCTCTGTTCAAATATACAAATTAATGGCTGTGTACTTTTAAAAGATGAAGGTTGACCTTAATGCCTATCATACATTTAAATGACAAGCAACTGACAAACCCCAAAGTCTTATTGTCATTGTGTTAGTATTATGTATTTCTTTTCATTCTCTCACTCGTTACTTGAACTTCAGACTGTATTGTTTTAACCTTCCTGGGCTGCAGCTTGAATGTGCTCTATAAATAAAACTGCCTTTCATGATGCATCCAGTCAGTAAATCTAAATCTGTGTTTCCTGTTTCATCATCGAGGTGGCCTATTCTTCGCTGAGCCGATGAGAAACAACAAATATGTGACCATGATGGATCCTTTCCAGAACAAATATGGAAAAGTACCGACTGCGGCGCTCTCGCTGGCTTCACTCGTGTCAGAGATAATGTGGGTGACGGGAACACTCATAGGATTAGGTAAGAATGTTTTCTGGTGATTGTGTGATGCACCGGATTCCTGCTTGTGGGCCCTGGCAGCTGTTGATCGCAGCTCTTTGCTGAGGTGTTAAGTGAAACACAAGCCTTTGTCTAATTGTAGAGTTGGTCTAAAATAACTTCACCAACAACCTTAAATCAGGTAACCACAGCAGTGATGTGTCTGACACAGCAATGTGCTGGTAAATAAACAAACTGCACTGTGATCATCAAATTATGAGTTAAAAATTGCAAATTAAATCTAGATTTGATCTCATCACTGTTGTTGTGCTACAAATAAAGTCTTAATTTGTTGTTAGTAAATAGACTAAAAAAGGGATGTTTACTGCAAAGCAGGGCTACTCAACTTTATTGTTTAGGGGGCCACATTTTTAGAAAGCTAAGGGCCTAGGGGCCAGACATTTCCCTCAGCTGTTATTTTTATTATTGATGTATGTAAACTAGACACAACATTAGGCATTTACAGACCGCAGAGATCAAAACTGTTTTATTTGACAGGAGAACTCTTTAGATAGTTTCTTAGAACAGTGGTTCCCAAAGTGGGGGTCAGGACCCCCCGGGGGTCGTGAGACAGAGAGAGGGGGATTGCAGGATGCCTTCCAAAAACCAAATTAAAAATAATAATAATTTAAAATCGCATGTTTAACCAAATATTGTATAAATTGTGGTTAGATTCTTTCTTTACTTATAAATAATATTATGCCTGTTAGGCTGTTGTTCTTTTGTGTTGTATTGATGCTCATGTAGGCCTAATAGTGCATGTGCACAACATTAGTGTATGCCACTTTCTTTTTTTGGGGGTTGCGGGCTGAAAAGTTTGGTAACCCCTGATTTAGGATAAGGACGCACCGACCTTATGGTCCTGCCAGACGCGGGTTGGCTCCAGTCAGTGGTCCCAGTTGGTCCCAGTCAGCTCACACCGTTGGCACTAGTTGGCCTTGTCAGACTTCCTCTGAGCTAATTAAGAATGATGAATTGGCGTTGGCTGTCAAAAGGTGTCAGTAGTGAGAGAAAGCGCTCTGATTGGCTGTTCAGCTAGTGAATCAGTACAAAGGGGGGAGGAAGTGGCTCAGGCAATCTAAAGAATTATTCATGTTATCATTAACGTTACCTACTTGCGTGGAGAATGAAGGCAAGGTAGGTAGCCAAACAAAAGCTGCTTTGTTTTGTCCTCAGATCTCCTAGCTTTTCTGCTTCCTCCTTTTTTTGATCATGAGTTCAGAGATTACTGCCACCTGCTAGTATGGAGAGTTACAAACCTCTCATGCAGGCTCGCAGGTGCAGAATGTAGTTATGTGCTAGCAGACCGTCGGGTGTAGTCAGTGTGGTGTGTTCAATGGCAAATTTTTGACCCAGACAGAGGCAGACGCGAGGTAACGAGAGGAGCCGCAGCCATCGCTCTTGGTATCCTCTACTCAGCTCGGCGTGTCCTTAACCTTAGGTGCTACATTTTATTTAATCGTGAATAGAGCTGATTCTGCCAGTTGAACAGGTCTGCTAGTGGGGAAAGGAAGTGGAGGTAGAGAAGAAGCAAAGGCTGATTGGAGATAGCAGGTGGAGGGCAGGCAGGCTGGCTGTCGGGAGAGTATGATCAGTTGCGCAGAAATTGATCACAAGAGAAGAGTCCCCAGGCTAGAGACAGTGAACTGGACTGAAGCATTACTACCATCGTAGCTGTTGCAATTCTTTGGCAGAGTGGCTGAAAACCAGGGCTGATAGACTGCGGATAGACTCATATATATCATAATTTAAATGTAGCAACTACATTGTGATTGTTTTTTTGTTGTGTTCTGTACATGTGACATCTATTGCACGTCTGTCTGTCCTAGGGAGAGCGATCCCTCCTCTGCGGTTCTCTCGGAGGTTTCTTATTTTTCCTGATTCTTCCCATTTGAACTGTGTAAATGTATATGTGTATATTTAGCACTGATGTGTGTGTGTGTGTCTGTGTGTGTGCATTAAACAGGTGTAACCATGAGTGTGATCCTGGATTTGTCCTACACTGTGAGCATCTGGATCTCTGCTGCTGTGGCCATCACATACACACTGCTGGGAGGTCTCTACTCTGTGGCCTACACAGACATCATACAGCTCATCCTCATCTTCCTCAGCTTGGTGAGTTATTGTTTTTCCTGTTTTTTTAGTCAAGTCTATTTCCTTTCATGTCTGCGTGTTGAGCACAGAGCTAAAGCCTGGAGGTGTTTAGCCTAACGTAGCATGAAATCTGAGAGCGGGCGAAAGCAGCGTGGCTATTCAAAAATTACCCTGCCAACACCTTTAAAACTCACAAATTAATATGTTTTGACTGTGTGATGTGTAAAAAACAATTTGTGGTTTAAGGGGGAGTTACATGCTTGAAATACTTCTTGATGAACAGTTATTCACCCATCCAGTGCATCCAGGGCCCGTTTCACAAAGCAGTTTCAGTAAAAACTCTGAGTCTGCTATCTTTGAAATGTTTCAGAAAATGTTTTCAGAAAGGGAGGACACTTCAGCTCTGACTCAGTTATTGTGGAAACTTAGCCTGTGAAGCTAACCTGATCAGGAGCAGGTTGTCCTTAACAAATTTTGAGTTTCTCTCTGTCTCTTCCCTCTTTTGGCACCGGAATTGCTGTTTCATTTCCCTTAGTCATTCATTCAGTCCGTATATCAAGTGCATTTTATCTGAGTTTTACTGACTGACAACAAGTCATAGTTGGTTTAAATAGTCTGTTAGTCAAACTATATAAAACGCACTCTTGTGTTTTTATAGATGAAGAGGTCGCATTACTGCGCAGGCATTGACACATAGAAAATGTCAGGAGATGATTTGAAGACTCAAGGTTTAATTGTTTCCAGATGATAACCTACTGCTGTGCTGTTTTTCTTTACAGTCTGTTATATATCTGCATAATCTGATCCATCCTCTCATCACCATCATTGCTAAAATGTTAATTTATTTAGGCCTAATTAATTAACTAACCTGGAAAAGGTGTGAAAAATCATTATGTTGGCTATAAAGCTGCACATTGAAATATCCTCTGATTGATTTTTATTTTGTTAATAAATCTGATTAAAGTGAGGTTCCACCATGAGCCTGTCACGCCTGAGCCTCACCTGTTTAAACTGCGTTCTCATATTTCATTTGAGCTGCTTCCAAGTCCACTTTTCACCCGCAGGATATCCTACATGAAGATGAATTTTAGGGTTCGATATAATTCCACTAGTTTTCACCCGTGTTATTTTAAGTGTGATTAAATATTAAAAAAACAGACTACATTCAAACTAAATGCATTTACTCGAGCAACAGTTTTCTCCCACGCCAATTATCTCGCCTTTGCCACTGCA
>JAQLOL010000003.1:27188123-27212096 GCA_029783665.1 Naso thynnoides
AACATCAATATTTACAAAGTTTAACCAGCTTACATAAAGTAAAAAAGTTAATATTGTTCATTGTATAAGAACACGTTTTGGGTTTTTTTTGATCACATAGCTGACATGAATGAAAGAATAAATGAATAAATGTTTGTATTTGTGTGTCTAGTCTATATATTTATTCATCCTCACTGAGATTAGTCCATTTATCAACTCCAAAACCAAACCACAAATATTTAACAGCACTCATGCACAAAGACAAACTCACCGGTTGTTGTGAAGATACCCACTACGAGGCTGATCTTCCTGTCCCCGAGCAGAGCCATGTCTGCATGGTTTGCCTGAGTCCTGTCTTCATCCCTTTTGGATTTAATAGAGGCCCAGATGCCGATCCCGAGCACCAGCAGGTAGAATATGATGGTGGCTATCAGTCCCGGGACGTTGAGAGCCATGCTGACGGTCCTGCAGCAGCACAGACACACAGAGTGCAGACAGGCTGCATGCAGACATGTGCTCAACCCAAATAAGTAACTGACAGAGCGTATGTGTGGTGAGATGGTGGTGGGTGTGGCAGAGAGAGAAGCCTCAGGCTTCAGGTCTGATAAGATAAGAAGCATTTAAATGCCTTTATTTTGTGGATAAAACATACGAAGAACAAAAGATACAGTATATAAATCAGCCATTGATTTATTATTGAGCTGCGTCAGCATGCGGCACCGCTGCAGCATGCTGACGGCGATGCAGCAGTGCAGAGTCTCAGAAATACTAGAATGACTGGAAGTGTGGTTAGAACACAGGCATTTAACTCGGCTTTAAAAAAACAGAACAAAACTTAGCAAAAGGGAACAAAGGCATAAAAATGGTTGGAATTTCAAAAGGAAATCTAGTTGTCAGCTTCATCTTTCTGTCACGCTCTTGCTTTGGAGGGGGAGGGGTCGAGGGGAGGGACAATAAGAGTATGATTTGCGTAGAAAAGGGCAGTCTTCCAACCCCGAGGCCTACACAGCTAGATGTAGCATTGGCTCTCAAATCCTTCCAAGAGCAAGTTCATTAAATTGATTTTTCTTTTCCAGGAACTCTAGCCGATGTCATATAAAGGAACTGTTACGTAATGACTTTGAATGCAAATTCTGTGCAGCTTTGTTACGTGGAAATCCCTCCTAGAGTGGGTTTGAATAAACCTGAGGCCATGTAGCAGGACCAGACAGCAAACCTGAAACCAGCAGCACTGAAAACAAGCTGTCACTTGTTATTCCAGTTCAGAGACCCTCAGGGATCCTCCCCCTCTGTTACCTGGATATGTTGCTGTCCCCCTCCAAAGCAGCCTGAGTCGTTAAGTTTCCTGCAGTGCAGCTATGCATGGCATGCTGTTTTACTGAGAGAAAACACATCGGTACAAACTTGGCTCAACTACAAACTTGTTACAACAGAGGCCACACAAACACAAACTCCAAAGTCATTAGTGCAGGGCATAAGTACATAGATGATGTGTGCAGAGGGCATGAGGATGGGTTGAGGCTGCCCCGCAAGAGAGAGACCAGACTGGGAGAGAGGTGCATTTGTGCCTGTTGCTCCTCCCACCTCTCAGGTGCAGACACTTATGTGACGACTCACCTGAGCTCCTGCTAAAAGAAAATACAGTGGAGCAGGAGGCCACAGTCGTCACAGTATTTCAGACGTTTGTAACTGGTAGATACTCTGTTCATTTTTATTGTCACTTCCTTTCAGATGTATGTTTTGACAAAGAACTTAAAGGGACAGTTCACCCCAAAATAAAAATTGAGTCATTATCTACTCACACTCATGCAGATGGATGGTGGGTGACGTTTTTTAGTTTGTTGGTGTTTCAGAGGAAAAAGCTTTGCAGTTATCACCCAGACAATTGAGGCAAATGGTGACCAGGATTCAAATATAAATAAAATGAATAATAAAACTTTAAATTGCCTCCATACTGTTCATGCAAAGTAATCCAGGTGTCCCAAAGCCCTGACATGCCATGTTGTTTTCAAGAACATCACAGACTCCATGTTTTTAACCTTATAGTTTACTGTAGCCCGGAGGCTCTAATATGGGAGCCTCGTTCGAATATGCAAAAACATGGCATACATGTAAGGCTAATAAAATGGTGTCAATGATGTTTTTGAAAGCAACACTGCATGTTGGGGATTCAGGACACCTGTACTAGTTTGCATGAGCAGTATGGAGGTATTTCATGATTCTGTTCTGCATTTTATTTACATTTAAATCCTGGTCACCATTTGCTTCAGTTGTTTGGGAGATAACTGCAAACCTTTTTCCTCAGAAACACTAACAGTGTTTTGTAAACTAAAAAACTTCACCCACCCTTCCATCCGTATGAGTAGATAATGACTAATTTAAAAAAAAAATTTTGGGGGGTGAACTGTCCCTTTGATTGAGCTTAATTAAATTCACCTGCTCCGTATCTGGGAAGCTTTGCTGGCTGTGATTGGTGGACGGAGTTCGGCTGCACATGAGGAGGGTTTCAGTGATCAGAATAAACTCAAGAGGAAGCTGTCAAATAAACTTAATTTTTTTTTTCCTTTGGTTCTTGATGCTAATGGAGAGCACCCTTCTTTTATTCTTGTTGCTGTGATGCTGTTTTGTTTTAGGTGCTCTAGTCTCCTGTAGTGGTCATGAGGTGAGAACATGTGATGGAAAAGCTTTTTACATTTCACATCTTAAAGTTAGTGACTGACTGGCAGAGAGCCAGCCAGAGATGAAACTCTTCACCCTCTGCTGAATATGCAGACAAACCAGACAGACCTGATACACAGATAGGCGAGTGTAAGAATGAAGGACAAGCTGGATTATTATTATTATTTGTGAACAGGGAGTAATGTGTTTCTGTTTTTGTTTTTGTTTTTGTTTTGTTTTGTTTTTTTTTTGGGGGGGGGGGTTCTTCACACCAGTTAAATAAATCTTTTGTCCTCTGTGGCTGATTGTGGTTTAATGTTTAAGAAGAAATCTCAGCCCAATTTCCACTTTCCTCAAACCTAAACAGCATAAAACTGACTCGCAATGACTCAAGAATTTTCTGATCAGCCATTTACAGTTCAGGTTTGGTTAAATTTAGAAAACTGAAAACTGCTTGGTTACCATTGGATCAGAAAACATGTTTTAATAATCTGATGGTCCAGTTCAGGGATTAAGCTGTGGTCTCTTACCGTGAATATCACATAGCAAAAAGATAATACAAACACCAGTAATAAAAAATAAAAATATTTTTCTGTTTCCATGACAGAGTGTTTAACTGTCAATGATGCTCACTTTGATTTAAGGTCATAAATGGGACAAGACAACTCTGAAGGATGCAACAGCGGTGTTACAGATAAAACACACATCATAAGAGTAAAAAATCAAGTGATTCAAATACAGATGTACATTGTTACAATCATATGTGCAAACAAAACAAACAAATAAGTGACAACGTCTTTCCATGTTGGGTATTGATAATGATGTGTACTGTAAAAAATATTATAGTAACACTTTACTTAAAGCATGCATCTATCATGCATTGTGAACATACTTATAATGCATTATAATGCACCTTTAGTGCTGTATAATCATAGTTAGAACCACCTAAAATGCATTAGAAGTGTTTAAATCATGTGTTATATATATATTTATAATGTATATAATGCATTATAGAGACAGACTTTATAGCAAATGTTACCAAGATTACATTAAGTACACTCTATTACAGTCTATTCTGTATCTTCTTCAGTCAGGATTAAACTGTACGTGCTGCAGGATGGTACAGGGGGAGCACGTTTGCCTCCTGGTAAAGTCAGTTGTTTGCAAGAGGACACCTATAAAACAAAAGGATCCAGTTGGAGATCTGGAAACAGATGTCATTCAACCTCATCCAAAAATCTACACAGGATGTACAAAGAGGTGCAGCAGGTCAAGGTCAGGTGATAACAGTCTCTTCTAACTGGTCTGTTTTGATTTTTGTTGCTTCCCTCAAGACCTACACTGACGTACTGTCAAGCCTTAATGTTTAAAATGGTTTGTTGATTATTCCTCGACACAGAATCACCTCATGTTGCATCGTCCTCCCTCCTGCTTTTGTATTCTGCCTTAATTCAGTTTTTGATTTCTTCCTCTACAATTGCAGTGTCCTGTAGCCTCATCTCTTCTTCTCCGTCTCTGTTGTCCGTCTCCGGTCCGGGGCTCGGCGGCAGCAGCTCCACATCCTTGGAGCTGCTTGTGCTGGCGGCTCTAGCAATCCTGGTGAGCGTCTGTTCATACGGTGATGGCAGGTAGACCATGAGGAACACGCCATCCGTCACATCCTGCTCAGAGCTAGAACTGGGGATCTGGTGCTCCCTCCGGCTGCGTCTGATGGAGGACAGCAGCTCGATGTTCCTCTCTGGGTCTTGTAAGTCCTCCAAGGCGATCACGTTGGCCAGTCCCAGCTTGCTGTTGAGGCTGAAGCCACGTCTGCGGCGCCACATTAGGAATCCGATGACACTGAGGAAGAGTAGGAGGACGGAGACGGTTGCAATGCTGATGTAAGTGATGGCTCCTGTACTGATGATGGCCTCACCTGAGCTCTGACCCTGTGAGTCCGACACAAAGAGATTACATTATATTTTCTGATTGCATTTCATACATGTCCCATCAACATATCTACAGAACATATTAAGGTGAGGTGGTTCCACGTTACACGTTAAATAATTGTTTCCAGCGAGAGGGGAATAATGTCAGCACAAAGGAGTAATGACAGTTAGACCACACACCAAGCAGCAGGTCACTGCCCAAGACAAGAGAAAACACGGCCCAGACATTTTCCAGCCGACTGTATAGCACCAAAAATAAAACAATCACCTTTTTTTAATGTGCTATGCCGTGCTTTGCAGTTTGAGTGACACAGTGATTCGTCACAATCACAAGAAATACAATCACATCTCATGAAGTCAGGGAGTATGCAGATAACATCTGGCCCACAGAGGGTGCTGTCAGTCACAAACATCTGTTTGGCCTCTTTACATGAGCTGATCTGTAGCATCAAATCTGCTGATGGTTAGCGTGAGCGCAAAGCCACTGAGCAGAACTTTAATGCATAAATATTTATTTATTTATAAATATTTATTCAGAAATACTTTAATGATAAATTTCCTGTTTTCTTTTACATTTTGAAAACACTTGAAAAGGTTTTTGTTCACTCCAAATAAGACTTTGACATTGGTTGGTCATTGGTTTTTTAAAAAGTTTTGTATAAATTCATCTATAACACGATTGTAATTTAATATTTAAAATCTTCAAAAGTGCATATTGAATTGGAGAATTTTCATTTGATCATATCAATTAAAAGAGCTCTTTGGCCAGAGTTCATCAACAAAACAACAAACATCTTTCTATTTGAAATTTGTAAAATAAACTCACATTTAATAACGCAATGTTTGGATATGTTAAATGTTTTAAGTTACAATATAATTTTTAAAAAGGAGAAACATTTTATTTGGGCTTAAAAGTGAAAAACGAAAATTTTAAAAATTGGATTTGGATTTTCGAAGGACTAAAATTATTTGATTTTCTTTCTTTAATGGGAAAATCCAGAAGAAAATCATGATTTTGATGTACAACTGCTGTAAAAGTAAAATGTTACAAAAAGTAGTAATTGTCATTTTGTTTATAAATGTTATGGAAGCGCTCATCATTGGCTGAAACTACTTACTTCTCTGCTGCACGACATTTCTACTTTTTGACATTTTCTAAAAATACATGATTAGTAGCTTAATAAAAACACAGATAAACTGACATTGAAATTAATCATCAGTCCCGACACACTTATTAGATTTGGATAAACTCACCGTTGCCTGTCTGTCGGTGGAGGGCAGAGCCGAGGGTCCAGGCGACCAGTCCAAAGAGTCCCGGCCGGCTGGTCCAAACTTCATCCAGCTGCTCTCCATCAGAGACCGCATGGTGGCCGGGTGGCTGATCTGAAGCCCAGCTGGAGCCGGAGCCCAGCGGAGGATGTGGATGCAGAGACGAGAAGTTCACTGTGAGCTCAGAGTGATGCTGACTGCAGAGCTGAAGTGATCAGCCTGAATTAATAAATGAGAGGGGGAGGAGGGAGGAAGAAATGAGGGCAGCAGACAGTCCGTGATGTCCAGCTGAGAGGAGACACGTCACTGGTCCTGATGGGAGGATTTACAGCTGCTGGGAGCTGATCAGCAGCAGCAAAACACAACTGTGTGTGAGTAAAAGAGACAAGGATGGAAGGAATGTGTGACTTCCCAGCACAGCAGAAAAACACCAGCAAATATTCAAGTTTAACAACCGTTTGTTTAAGAAATGTCAGCTACTCATTCTTTACACAACATCAGTTCACACAGAGACATTCATTATTCCCTCTCTTTATCATTAGGGTGAATCTCACCTGCACAGGTAATGTGCAGGAATCACCAACGACTCCTCCTACGTATACACCAAATTATTGGTATAAGTTATTTAGCCCAAATGTGCATTGGTGGAAAAGTATTCAGATACTTTAATAACATTACTATTACAACATTGTGAAAATACCCCACTATAATTAAAACCTCACCGAACATCAAAATGCACTTAAAGGAGCATACCAGTTTATTTTTCACTTTTCACCGTTTGCAGAGATCACCTTCATTTTCTATTAATATTGTTGGTAAAGTGTGACAGTGTGTTTCCTTTAGTAGATCTCAGTCAAACCCCATTCATGACCGTTCATGTTGAAACAGGGTAAAGAAACACTAAAGGACACGTGAAAGTTGCTGGCTGTTAGTAATTCATCCTTCTAAAGAGAACGTCTGTGTTTAGTTGGTCAAAAAATTGTTGAGTGAGTGAGAGAGAGAGAGTGGTGGTGGGGGTTAGGGTTAGGGCTTTAACTAACGTTGTCACACATTTTCAGGTACTTTCTGTAACGTTTATTGAATATGGACAAAATGTAAACAAACACCATATCTGACAGGTAAAGCTATTTGGGGAAAAATTAAGTAAAAAAATTATGTAACCTATGTGGCCAGTGTTGACAAAGGACAATGACATGTAGTAACACTGGGATGGTCCTTTAAGGTAAAAGTAAACGTGGTCATTGTGCAGTACAATGGTTACCCTCAGTGTTTTACTATCAACTCTGATATTTATGGATAAACATTGCTGCTACATTAATCACATTTTATTGTGTTCAAGCTGATTTTAAGTAACATTTCCTGGATTTAATACAACTTGCCACCAAGTGAGTTTCTATCATAGTTCTTCCTAACATGTACACTATTCTCTAACCTTGACCTCCTTTTCAGGTGAACAGTTTTCAGATAAGCCAAAGTGACGTGCGAGGTCTTCAGTCAGATTATGATCACAGATGTGAAGATGTGAGACAGTCAGTGGGCCACAGACACGTGAGATAAACTGCTTTATTGCACAATGCGCAGAGCAAACAGGCAGTTACACAAACGGTGAGACTGGGCTCAGGGGAAAAGCAGAAAGTCAGAGCAGGTCAGAAACATCATGGGGACAGGATACAGGTGCTGTTCCTGTAATTAAAAGCAGGGGAAAAAAAACCTTTTAGGAATCAGTCAGAGCAAGAGCCAACCTGCTGACGGTTGTCTGATAGCGACGATGCAAACAGTCGAACGAACCACCTGGGACGTGCAGAGTCTGTGTTCAAATTAGAGAAGCTTCTACACATTCGTCTGCAGCGATACAGAGGAAGGTCAAACACTCTTACTGTTGCACCGTTCTCAAATAACAGCCTGAATGTCACACACAGTTTCCTCACAGGTGAGTTAATGTCATTCAAAGTGACACAAACAATTGTGTTTGCATTTGAATTCTCAGGAGACATCTTGTCTGAAGTCCTGTCTTGTGCCATGTATGGACACCACCCTTCTCTCAATCATCAACATCAGCACCTTGTCTTTGGAGTGAAGAACACAGTTACACAAAAGTGAACAGACTCTGAGATCCAGTTTTTCACTTAAACACTGAAGCAACAGAAGCAGACTGACCGAAACTTCACTGGCCTGAAGATTTCTGGATGAACTGAGTGCCATTTTAACTGAAAATTATTTGCATCCTTCGTCAATCCAATTGATCCAGTTGCTGCCCTTTATGTTCTTTATTTACTGCAAGTTTAATGAAGTGAAACAAGTTCAGTTTAAAGGGGTCCTGCATTTTCTCAAGCCGATACTGGTGCGGTATCCGCTGCCCGAGAGAGCCATGGCCATTGGCAAAGACTTCCCATACACAAAAGACGAGATTTCAAAGGTATGTGGGACTAATTACAACCTTCTGACTTAAGCTTTGACTAAAAGAGTATGTACAGATTCCAAACATCTCCGTTTCTGCCCGTCCACAGTAAAACACAGCTGCAGAGTTTTCAAAATAAAACTGGGACAGCAGCGTTTTCAAACTGCTCGGTTTAGGGCCACTAAGACACCAGATTAGCGAGGATGCCAGGCTAATGTAGCAATACAGAGAACGTGAAATAACGTAACGCCGCGTTGCATGCTAGGATGGGGGCGCCATCTATTGAGGATTTTATTTTTTAAAAAGTGGAGGTAGTGCGTTGGGGTTGGTAATATAGTCCTTTGGCAAGGATTAGACAATCCTCGCTGTCAGCAAAGTACGAAAGAGTCTATCCACTAAGACGCTGTCTCTCATTAAAGCCTCGTACTGTTGGAGCCTTTCTCGAGGATGATTTCCAGGCTGTGGCTCGGTGGAAAAGCTCTTGCACCTGTAACGTCATATCATAAGTGTTCTCACCTTTATCAAAAATCAGCGTCCCAACTCATTTTATCACACAAAGGTTACGTTTCCGAACATTATCAGGAATGTTTGTTCTGAACTTCATTGGTTTCTTGTCCCCAGTCAAGTTAAAGAAACTCATATCACAGTTTTACATAAATACTATCCAAGCAATAAATTTACTAACAAATGTAAACCTGATGTTTCCCCTTTATGCTCCTCCTGTCCTTTTCTCATTTATTTTATTCATGCACCAATTCAAGTAGTTAATTTTTGGAATCAAATTTCCTTATTAGTGTGGGAGACTGATGAGACATTGGTCCCGATTACAGAATCTAGGGTCTTACTTGTGACTGTAGGACAGGATGGGTCAAATGCAGAGAATCAACTTCCTCAAGGGGATTAATGACGTTACTTCTTCTTCTTAGTGGATAACTCACTAAAATAATGTGTCTTTTAGGTCAGTATCATATTCATGAGTGAGCTTTCTTCGATTTCTTTCAGAAAAAAAAAAGTTTTGTGTTATACTCAAGGCATTGTATGTTTTTAAAACATGAAAACAAAAAAAGCTCTAAAAACTTTTAGTCTCCTGAGAAGCATCGTGGAAAAGATTTAAGATGAATTATTTAAATTGCACTAAACATGTTAATTGTGTTGCTTTATGTGTACCGTTTATTTTTGTCCCACGCTCCCTGCAGGCTGCTGCTAGTTTTTTTTTTTCTGTTTTGTCTTGTTTATTATAATGACATTGTATTATTAATAAAGTTTATTTAAAAAAAAACAGTCTTTGGCGCCTGGCGATCTATCAATGATAGAATCCGTCTCTATTTCTTACCTTCTTGACATGTAACAGCCGGTAAATGAATTGATCGCATTCCTCGGAAGATGGCGGCGATGCTCCTCCGTGGAACGTGGCGTGACATCACCTTCACATTCGCTATTGATGCATGTAAACTTTACAACGGAGCAGCACGGATGTGACCACGTAGTTGGGGGAGGTTTTTGTCTACTTGTACTGCATGAATTTCATCAATCCTCTTAAAACCTGACTTTGCAAAAATCCACGGACATCCATCACATTAAGTGCAAGCACAAAATGTTTATGCAGACAACTCTAATATAAATTTAAAATATACAGATACTTCCATTTAATGGCTGGTGTTACTGTTTGTTTCTCCGGGTCTTTATGTTCTTATGAGGCCCTGTGTCACGTGACCTTCCGCTGTAGAAACTGTGTCAGATGTCTGGGTCATGTATACACTTTCTCCTCCGGTGTCAGACAACAGGACGACACGTAAAGCTGCTTTGCTTTCACTCCTACGCTCTCAGACAGTCCGTCGCTCGGCCCCTCTGGAAACTGAACTGTCAGAAATCGTCTCTGCAGCCAGTCAGTCAGATTCAGCCGACCAAGCGGTCAGATCACTCCTCTTAAAAACTAGTTCAGTGTTTGTTTACACTGTTTTTAACTACTTTATGAAACTATACAATGTTTTTTGCAGCAATCTGTCTGAGCTCTGAGTAAAGTCTACTAGGTCACTGCCTCTTCAATCTGTTCAATGTCCAAATAATCCCCCGACTGCACAATGAAACACTTAACTTTAAATGATTTTGCTGTGAATTATGAGCAGAAATGCGATTACAGATTCCCAGCAGGGAGGACAGAAGAAAGAGCTGTCACCAATCAGAAAGCAATAAGAGCTTAAAAACGAGCAAAGACTTTCTCTTAAAATCTTTCTGGTGACGGAACGCACGACAATGGACGGATTTGGAGCTTCTCTTTAGTACTGAACTATACCCAAGTGCATCAAATCTGCTTAGAGTGCAGATGTCATTTGTGCTCGTGATGCTTTTCATGTGGCCACAACCTCTGCAGTCGTGATTCAATCTTGCTTTAATCTGAGAGCGACTATATTAAATATACATTTGTAGTAAAAAAAAACAAAACAAAACAAAACTGTACAGAAGTCGTGCAGACAAATAATTTATCTCATCTTCGGACGTTAACATAAGAAACATTCCCACATGAACAATACACACGTGACGCTGAAAGCAGGATGATCACCAGAGTGGACAACTGAATGAAAACCACGCAAAGCAGAAATCAACACAAACTGTCAGCGGAGAATTGTTGCACGACACTGACACATTAGTGGACGGCTTTTTTTAGATGGAAACGCTGTCAAGGACTTAACACCAACTAAATCCTTCCCTTTACTGCTGCTGATCACACTGATGGCCGACAACATCTGTCCACTCGCTGCTCTCCCCCTAAACAGCAGGGAATGGGGACAAATGGGGACGGGTCAGGGACACGGGGGGGCTGAGGGACAGCAGAGACGGGACGGGACGGAGGCGAGACATGCTAATGCTTTTTGTCATTTACTGGACAGTCTAAAATGACTATTTGTCGCGACAAGAGTGCAAAGGACTGACCCTAAAGACAGATTTCTGTGAAGAACTGGAGCGAGCTTGTCCATCTTGTTTTTCAGATTCTGATGCTGCTCTAATGTAGCAACGTCTCCGCTAATATTCCATTAAATCGAGATTTTCTTAAATTTTCAAACATTTCACTGCCTTGTGCCTTATTTTGTGTGTGACCCACCACCTTGACATCCAACCCTTTAGGGATTCTGACGCTCTTTTTTTCTGCGCCAGGAGGAGCACGTCTAATATTGCCATAGACGGGTTTACATCGGAGTGATCTAAAAGCCCCTGAAGGGCACACGGTGCATCTGTGTGAGACGTCAGGAGCACGGGAATGAGACTGAGCCATTTAGTTGGTGCACAGCTGGCCAAGAGGAACAAATGAGAGCAAAAGAACAGCAGAGGAAGTGAAGAAGCTGGTGAAGAGAGAGAATGAGTGCAGACGAAAAGGACAAACCCTCAAATGTGGATCAACTGAGTGATACAAGAGGAGTAGAAGTGCTCCCTCCGCCCGCCTGCCTGCCCTCAATATGGTCCCAGCTGGTGAAGTTACCATTAATTCAAAAGTTTTTTGTTCGTTCAGTCATAATCCGGCCTGATTCAGCTCATTCTGCTTACTAGGTCACAAACTGTAACTGGATCTGTTGTAGTTTTTTTAAGTTTTTCAGATGTCGGGGTGTAATCACGCTCCAAGTAAGAGACAGGCTGAGAACATCAAGGTTTCAGTTTCCTGTTAACAAACGCGCAAGACTGACGGTCTCAATATCAAGTCGAGTCAATAAATGATTTAAAAGCCAGAAAGGGCAACGTATTGATCAATTTGTTTGTTTTACCAGAGTCTTAAAACTAGGGATAAAAATGCTAATTTAATCCATGTGTCCGTTTGGATAACCGATTACTTGTCAAGTCATTAATAAACAAAAATATCCTCTCTTCATGTTTAACACTGTGTTGCTTTTGTCCTGTTAAAAGATGTTGGTTTTTGTTTGGGGCTGCTGATTGGACAAAGGATATTTGAAGATGTCACCTTCAGCTCTGGGAAACAAAAAAGGAACATTTATTATCTACAGGACTAATCAACTGATCAAAGATAATTGAGAGTTGGAGCCCAAAGTTTAAAGTTGCCTTTGGTCACTAGACTGTGACACAAGAATGTTGGCGTTTGGTGACCGAGGATGGCAAATGAAATGAAACCTACGATGCTTAGCATTTTTTAAAAACTCCAACAGTCTTAACTTCACGTACTTGTCTCTGCTGAAAACTTTGCCTTTATAATAGTTGTTGGACTTCTTGTCTGAATCTGTCTGTCTCGACCCAGAAGATTTAGTATCAGGACCTTCTGCGGGAACAAAGTCGCTCACTTCAGGTGCACTTTTTAAAATCTCGAGGCTTCCCTTTAACACAGCAAAGCAAAGGGCACGACATCAGAAAGTGCTGCTGTGAGCACGTAGTGCATTACGTGGTAAAATATGAAGAACAACTTTCAAAACAAGAAAATGCTTAATATGTCACATGAAATATATTAAATAATAAAGCATTTACATGAATACAAGAAACACATTAAGCAAAAATAATGTGCCATATATCACAGGCATTAATCTTTAAAACAAACAAACTGAATGTGGCATTTGGTAAATAAATACTAGCTCTCATTCCAGAGTGTGAGTAATAAACAAAGACATTCAGTTGAAGGGAAACGACTCTGCGGGAAATTTAAAGCTGGATACATGAAATGTTGGCAGCAAAAAAACATTCACAGACAATTCAGTCAAACGTCTCACGTCTCCACTGGGTGCAGCGCAGCCTCAATATCTGACTCTACCAAGAGAAACGGAAATAAATATGAAGTATTTCAAGGAAACATTTTCAACTTGGAACATGTGACGTAATGCAGGACGGATTTTTGATGCTGGGGTTTTAAGCAAATGCATGTTTTCTCCTCGCGTTCTCTGTTTGAGGGCCCAGCCGCACTGTAATCACAACCAGCGGTAATAGTCGCCAAACCGTAGAGAAAGAAATATCATTTCCTTTAAAGGTACCCTGTGGAGTTTTTCACCACTTGTGTTGCTGTGGAGCAACATTTCAATGAGCCGCTCTGTTGGGTTTGTGTCTTGTGCTCTGCAGTGCTGCCACAAGTTTGCACAAGAGCACGAGGACACACAAACCTGCTGACCGGCGGTGTTTTCTCCTGGAGGCTGAGGGAAGCCAGGCTGCCCTGTTTGTTCTGACTGTGGTTGTCATTTGATAAAAAAACACTTGATCTAATAGTTTCAGAAATTCTTGTGTATGTGTTGCTGACATCTCTTGCTTATTTCTCTCAGAGGAGAGAAACAGCGCCCCTCTAAACGCCACGTGGTGAACGAGCGAGAAAAACATTGGAATGAAACACGATACTGGACACAGTCCATGAGGAGGCCAGGCCAGGTTGGCATCCCCTGTTGAAAACAAACAAATTAAAGTATCGTTTACAATGTCACTGAAATGAAATGAGCATGTTTACATTGATTTTATTTATCTATTTCTTTGGTGCAGGAGACAGAGACAACGTCTCTCATAGTTTCACTCCCCTCAGTGAGAGGAGAGAAACAGAGAAGGAATGTAAGCATCACAACACAGAGGATTTCCAAAACTATTACAACAAGTATTTTTACGTCAGCAAAACTAAAAAGCGCGGTTATGGATGGTGGAGATTTAAGGTATTTTGTAAAGATTTTTCTTTTTATCAAACTACCACCTTAGCAACAACTTAAAATGAAAGCTGGCTGAAGGCCGACGCCAAAGCTCGAGCTGCGTACGGAGAGGAAGAAAGGTTTTCCGACTTTCGATGAGGAGAATTGTGTTCGCACAGAGAGGCTAGCCGGTAGCTCAAAACTTCAGCGGATATTTCGCTGGCCCTGCCTTCTTTTTGACAAGGCCTCCTGCTCACGGAACAATCCTCGGGTCACTGCCGGATTCATCTGCCTGACCAACCTGTCCCGGGCCGTTCAGAGGCACAGTGAATCAAAAAGTCACACTGACTGTGCTGTGAAACTGAGTTTGAGAATCCATGCTGCTTTAATCCGCTATCGAACGGGTGTCATGCATTAGGCGGCCAGCTGTGTGTTTGGGTAAGGGTTGCAGAAATTAATAAGATGTTTAGGACAGCCTGTGTGTGTGTGTGTGTGTGTGTGTTTGGGGGGGGCATGTGTCTGTGTTGTTTCTGTTAGATAACAGGTGTGTGTAAGTCTGGGTGCTCTTATACTGAAGCATGTAGATTAGAGTTTTTGTGTCAGTTGGCTTCCTCAGAAAATTTTCCTCACGCCACTGCTGCTGCCGCCTGCAGAGGGCAGTAATTAATTAATTAATTACTTAATGCTTGGAATGCAAATACAGCTGTTTGCTTTCAAGGAAACTCCACAGGGTACGGAAGTGTTGATGCAGAGTCATATGTAAAGCTTTGACACTGTGTGTGTGTGTGTGTGTGTCTTTATTTTGTGTGTGTGTCTCTATTTTGTGTGTGTGTCTCTATTTTGTGTGTGTGGACATGAACAACTTGAACTGAAGGAAAAGAGGCATGAAGAATCCTTTACAAACCTAAATCCTTCACTCTTCTTGTCACATCTTACATCGACCAATCAAATCATCCAACTTATGTCACATGATGTTCAATAAATATCCTGTTTTTTCAAACGTGCCAAAAATCCAGATGATCAGTTTCCTCATCACTAAAGTTCAACAGTCTGTTACACTGTGAGATCATGATGTCACAGTCTGTCGTTGCATCATCGGCCAATCAAACCCTTCATCAATCCACCACATAACTGTCACATTAAGTCGTTCCTCTCTGGCGGATCGCGCTCCTCATCTGGCGCTTTTGAATTTCTTCACTGCGGTATCACAGAATGATGTCATAGAGTCTGCCGACGCGGCCCAGCCACTCACGCAGCGCCTGGCGGACACGGGCGTCAGTCACATGACAGGAGAGCTGGCTGAGGCACGGGTAGAGCGCCGGCTGGAGCGCCAAGAACGAGGGATCTGACAGGAGGAGGACCTGGTTGAGGAGATTCAAGACCATGTTGGTCCACGCCTGCAAACAGAGAAACCATGTGAACCAAACAGCTCAGTGCACAAACAGACGTCAGAGGAAATGCTTTCCGTCCATTTTGTTTTTTCTCAAGAGTCACTTTAAAATAACTTTTACCCTCACCACGTCAGCTAACGGCTAACGGCCGAGTGTGATTTTGTATGGAGGACAATACCAGCATTACGTAACAGTAACATGAAACTCCTAATATACTTCAACACAAACCAATTTTTTGTTTTTTTTTGCCAAACTTAATCAAACCTCATCTGATTTTATTTTCATTTCAGAAACAAATCACAAAGTGAAAAAATCTTTTTGATTGAGATTGTGAAAATTCTCACATAGTGATCATCACATTGGTGAATATTCTTTAAATTTTAATGCCATGAAGAATTCATTATCTGCCTAATAATACTTAAGTTTTCTGTTTATATTGATATTTGCAATATCTGACAATGCTTAAACCAATACCGTACAATCTGAATATAGTATCAGACAACGTCTGCTTTCAGTTTTCTCCCAGAGGAAAAAAGGTTTTTGTGGCTAATTATTAATAAAAACGTGTATGCAAGTTATTTTCAGGTTCTATAAATTTATTTTCAATTGGATCTCATCTAAAACACACACATTTTAACTGGTTTGGGTTTCGGTCTCTCTCACTTCAAAAATAAAACATTTGTTTCACCAACTCAAAGTTGATGCAAAAATTTTCCATTTCGTACTGCGAAGTCCACAATGTGCGGTTCCTGTGCAGCTGTGTTCTCGCCATGTCCAGGTTGCAGTTACACTAGGCGGCAGTAAAGCTCAGCCTGCGCCGACGTTAATATTTGTCACTGAGGCCGTGTCGGCTGCAGTGGCGTACATGACGATGCTTGCTTATAGTGCCATCTTTTAGGTAAAATACCGTAACAAAAAATATCTCCCTCTGCAATTTATATTGGTATATTGGTCGCACCCTACTTCAAAATTTTAAAATAGACATTAAAAGTGCGTCTTATAGACCAGACTTTATGGTAAATAAGCGTCTTCTGAGCCCTAATCTGACTTGATAAAGGCTGCGATAAACTGATTCTCGTTCTGTGTGATTTTTATTGCGTGTGGCTTAAATGTCTGTTTTTTCCAATAAATTAACTTGTCAATGAGAGGAAAACAAACATTAAAACTCGTGTATTTAATTTTCTCTGTACCTGTATCTGTGCCTCAGAGTCCCTCAGCGAGATGCTGTGGGAGCTGATTGTGGATCCTGACCGCGGCCTCTTCTCTTGCCTCAGGACTTCGGGTCCTGCACTGACTGAGTGCCTTAACGGCGGACCCTGCTGGTCCACCAGATGCTGGGGTCTCTGCGGGGGCCGCTGCGGCTCCACGGGGCCCCTCCTCTCCCCGACGCCTCCTGCTGCCGCTGCTGTGCGGCCCTGCTCCTTCATGAACAGGTTGACGTGGCTCTGCTGCGGCTGCTGCTGCTGCTGTTTCCGGCGTTTATACTCCATCATCAGCTTGCTGATTGTTTTGTCTGTGGCGATGGTGTACAGTTTGTTGCCGGCGCTTTCCCACCATTCCTTTCTCTTTCCTGGTCCAATGCTGCTAGGAGCTCCTCCAACTGAGCTTCCTGTGATGCCGGAGTCCCTCCTCTCGCCTCCAGTCCGGAAGTGGTGCGGCAGACTGCCTGTGCAGCTGTTGGAGAGGACGTGGACAAAGGTTACTTTATCTGGACGGCGTGAGTGATGTAGCATTGAACAGGAACAGAGCACGTGAGCGGAGCGCTGAGCGTCCGCGAGAAAATTCAGGTGGAGCTGTTTTTAAACAGACTGGAGCAGAATTGGAGAGGCACCGTTCAGTGCCGCTCACATCACGTCTAGACCTGCCCAAGTGGGCGTGGCTTGCCTGCATGAGTGCGCGCAACACAGTTTTTTTTTCATTTTTTTATTTTTCCCTAACGACCGACTGGAAGGAGTGATGCGCCCCACGGCTGCCTGCAAGATGAAGAAATCGAACCAACGCCTTCAGTGCATGCACACGGCCGCAGCCGGAGAACACATTTCCCATCAGGGATAATTTTACTTTGGCACCACACTGGCATTTCTTCGGGCTGGTCAGTTCTGCACCTCCTTGACTTTTTTCTAATCTCAATTAAAAAACCACAGACTCTGCATATTCCTATTTTTAGCGCTTAAGGTTATTTTTTTATTTAGTGAAATTTTTAAGCAGGTGGACAATTAATGTAGCAAAATAAAATGTCAAAAATAGAGCAAAATATCTGCTCCAAGGAACCAATGGTGGTCGATATATTCATCCAATCGCCCAACCTTAGGAGGCACCCACAATGTGAGGTTGTGCTCAGTCTGACATTTTGTTTCATTCTGTGAAAACAAACATTTATCCTCATAACTCTTTTCTCTCAGGCAGCTGTGGAATGCATAGCAGCATTCACTTTTGCAAAGTTCTATTAAATGGCCTCACATTTAACGGCCACATCTGATGTGAGACACGACAGAAGTCAGACCTGAATCCCGGGCTCGGTGTGGGCGTGTCTCCAGGTGATGCTGTGCTCGTGTCAGCTGTCTGACACCTGTACCCGCCCTCCTCTGACGGCGTCCCCCTCGCCGAAAGCCCGCCCGCAGACGTCGGTGTGGAGGTCTCAGACTGGAAGAGAGGCAGGAAGAAGACGTGATCTCCTCCTGCTGCTCCTCCCCTCAGCAGCGCCGCCTCCTCCAGCGTGCTCTCCAGGTCGCGGTGCATCTGAATGTAGCTGTTGCACAGATCCATGCACAGCTTGTAGAGGCGTTTGACCAGCCAGGCCCAGTCTGCGCTGCCCAGCGGCTGCACGCTGAGAGACGGGACGGCGGCACGCCAGTGATGCCGTTTATCTCTGCCGCGAGGGGGGCTGACCTGAGAGGTGGAAACACAGAGGAAACGGAATGATTCGATTTTTGATATAACAACAACACGAGTAATCTGCCACCCTTGTTACACTGGCAGGTGAAAAGTTCAGGACACCCTCGATGAGCTGGAAGAAAAAGACATCAGCAGGACAAACCGAGACAAATCTTTGACTTTGCCGTGGTTGATTATCACCTGTCAATCACTGTGACCCAAAGTACACAAGCTTTTCTTAATCACCGTCACTGCTCAACTTTCTACTCAGATTTTCAGCTTTGACTCCAAATACTGATTGGCTGTTTTTTTTCCATGATTTTAAACATCAAAGCTTTTTTAAACTGAGAGTGCGGGCGCACTCACACTTGGCTCGTGCTCGTGTATCCGTACCGTACTGAGGTCCACCTCCTCCCACCATGCCAGGGCCGCTACAGCGTGTCGTGCTTGGGCAATGAACGGAGCGCTCACACTAATCAAACAAACTGAACTTTGGCGGTCAAACGTGTTCGGCACGGTACAGTTTGCCTAATGTGAGTGCGCCCTAAGTTGAATCATTATTAGACAATCATAATCAACAGGAAGATCAATATCCTCTGTACACAACTCATAAGCCAATCATAGCTCTGTGTGTGCCACCTGCGCTGTTTCTTCAAAGATGTCTTCGTCCTCTGAGGAGGCAGAGCCGGGGTGAGACGAGTCAGAGCTTCCCTCCTCTTCCTCATAAAGGATCCTCTTCACCTGAACCCAACGAAAGGTGCAGACACAGATTCAGGTTCAGTGAAACAGTTTTGATTGCAAATGAGCTGTTAATGATCGGGTTTCATCTCCAAAGTGTTGCTACGTTGTGATTAAGATGTTATGACATGTGACCGTCGTGTCTTTAGTCGATGGATGTCAAACATTGAGCAAATTATTAGATTGAAAAATTCATGAATTAGGCTGAATATATTATAATTCTTGTGGCACACTTGTTTTTATAAAACACACAAATACCTGCACTGAGTTTCTTCCATTACACCTACCGACAACACAAAAGTAAAACTGAAAATAAATCAAAAACCAAAAACTAAATACCCATTAAACAAAAATACATGATAATAGAAAATGTAGTAGTATGAGTGCAGCTGAAAACTAATAGCATGGGACTTAATATAAACCCGTCATAACACTGAACAAACGGAGCTGAAGAGTCGACAGGCGCGGTGTCTACCTGCTGCGCGGTCATGCTGTCGGCTTGGCTCAGTGTGGCACACAGCAGGGCCTGGAAGTACAGGTTGAAGCTCATGGCAGACTGGCGATAAAGATTCGCTGCACCACAAACACCCGACACCTTCATGAGCAGGTACTTCAGACCCGGCCGAGTGTCAAAGTCCCGCGCTGTCCTGAAGAAGAAGAGGTCAGAGATCAACCAGCAGAGGTTTCCATCGACCTCTTTGTGTCCTTTAAACCAGCAGGGTTACAGATTTGCAGAACAGTGTCTTTTGCCTAAATGCTTGATTTGCTTGTCAGACTAACCTGTAAGAGTCCAGCAGCAGATCCAGGATTATAGCTAAATTAGTCATGGAGATGTAGCGCAGGAATCCTGCTGTGGTTCTGCTGGGGTCAGAGGTCACAGGTGTGACCCTTTCATGGCCTTCGGGCTGCTTGACGAACTCCTCCAGCAGGATGTCGTAGAGGTTTTGGAGCAACACCTGGTGAGACAGCAGGCTCACCACGATGGTCCGGAACGGGATCCTGAAGGATTCAGAAAACCAGGATGTCAGTAAAATCATTTTTACACTTTTTTACTGATCAGATAAGTGCAGCATATTGGAAAATGAACATCATTTTTATGTCGGTACACAGAAAATCCAACAACACATATGAGTCAAACAGATTTGTAGCAACCGCATATTTTTCTGCACATTGTGCAGCTTTGACAGAGTCACAGAGAACAAGTTCCCACTGTTAAAACAGACGAACACATCATCACATAACACAGCCTTACCCAATTTTCCTGTTACCGCGGCAGCAGAAACAAAAGCAAAGAGAGCTGGTGAGAGTTATACATTGAGTTCATTTTGATTCAATCAGGTTTAATTAAACAAAAGAAGACTTTTATAAAAGTGGCACAGTTTGCACAATATTAAGATCAAAGTCCACCTCTGCAGTTATTACACATCACCAGAGACCCCAGGTACTAACAGTCCTCTGCATAAATCACTATTAACAATAATTCATATAAGTAAGAACCCTGAAGCAATATTTCCATAGTGTCCAACAGCCATGTGCTGACATATTTCCAAGTGAAACGGTTTCAAACATAATGTGGAGGCGTGACATTAACTTTGATTGGCAAATAGCGAAACAGGCTCTGCTTTACCTTCCTGTTGCTAACGAAGCTAACTAGCTACCAACTGTACCAGTAATGTCACCGCTAATGTTGCTCCGTCACTCCGAATCTATGTCTCTCTCACAATCTCTCTAAAGGTGTCTGTCTCTCTGTCGGTCTGTCTGCCTGTATTATCTCTTGATATGAGAATACAAAGAAATTAAATTTTTGTAATTTTTTTGGCAAACAGGCGCACACGGTGACCAGAGACATGATCCAAAAGGGTTAAAATGCCTTTTTTTATTACATCTACACTGTAAAGTCATTTACGCACCGACTCTGAAGTTCTCACCAAAAACAAAATCAGGCCAGTGGACTGAGCAGCTCAAGTTTTGGTTGGTAATCTCGGGTCAGAGTCGGGAATGCAGGTTTAGTTCGGGTGTGAAGTCACAGAATGACACTGTGTGTACATGTTAATTATCAAACAGTGTGAGGCAAAATATGCCTCTGTGTGTGTGTGTGTGTGTGTGTATTCCACCTCTTCTGAGTGTGTCCGTTGGACTGCTGGTCAGACGGCAGCTCGATGATGAGAACGCAGGACTGAGCGTGCTCGAAGCCCTCCTTGTTGTTGGGTGTCTTTGGGGAGCACTGGGTGTCCAACATAAAGACCTGGGACCCAAAGAGGACACGTCATCGATCTCCTCGGCTGAACTAGCACTTCCAGTGCAACAGTGTGGTGGAGTGAGTAGAGGTTAACAGTAATGCTGCACGGGACATTTTCGCTTTTTACAGAAACACCATGCAACTTTGATCACGGCCCACGGCTTCAGAAAACAAACAAAAACAAAATGCAGGTTATTCCTAAAAACAGCAATGTAGTGAAAATTGGTTTATTATTGGGTTATTCTTATTTTATGAGGAAAATGTCCTCTGTTTTTTCATCTGATGTTCTCTGGCTGCTCTGCCTCAACTCTGTGAGACACGGAGGTTCCTGAATGCAACATGCCGGCTGCTTGCAGACTGAAGCTGCAGCAGCAGCAGCGGGTAATCGTTGGGGACAGCTTCGCTAAATAAAAGGCTGCAGACAGCCACAGGTCATGGTCAAAGTTACATAGGCCCAGTTCCAGTCCGCCCCCTAAAGACTCAAGCCCTGAACACTCACTGACTTAATTGACGTCAGCTGTAAGTGACTGAGTGTGAGAGTCTGTGAGGGTCTAGATCCTATAAATAGGAATGGAACAGCACTTCCGCCCTTTCACGTTACCCTGACAACAATGCTGTTGACACTAGTTACTCTGGTACTGTTGATCTACCGTCTACTTGCAGCATGCACAAGGCGTGCGACTCGAGTCCCTGATCAGTCGATCTTTATCCAAGCACTTGCTTTGCAGGATGGACAAGAGGTAATTTCAAAATAATTCATGTATTTAGTGACAGACTGGCCAAAGGGCAATAGGCAAATGCCACAATGGCTGCATAATGTGGCTGAGGCAGCCGTGTGAAGTTGCAACCGGTTAAAGTTTTTTTTTTTCTTTCTTTCTATTCTGACGGCATCCCCCATATTTGACTTCACAATGCTATGAACTGTGGGTAATTTCCAATGCGGACTTACGGTAAGGGGGCAGAAAGGGTTCATTCACAGACTTACAGACTTGATGATCTGACAATGGAACAGCCCTCACACACTCACGGACTTCCTGTGAACGCACCTGTAAGTCAGTGAGTCTATGAGGGGTCAGATTGGAACTGGGCCTGTGACATCCTCAGGGCTTTGTGTATCAAAAATCCAACATTTGACCCAAACATCCAAATAACTGGTTTTACATTTGCAAATTATTGCTGGCTTGAGGTTAGAATGAAGGGAAATGAAGAAAAAACAATATAAATGGACCAAGAATGAATTTGCTTAAAAATATCAGAGCAGAGGAGTAGTCAAATGAGGATTAATGGATTGAGACTGACACACCAAGAACTTCTCTTGGTTTTGCAAATGAGAAATCCAACATTAGAAATAAACATCAGACAGTTTGGAAATGCTGGCCTGAGAAGGATGTAGTCAAATTAAGAAAAGATCCAACAAAAGCAGCAAAGATCAGCTTGCAGCACTTTGGAATTATAACTCAGACACACAACATCCTCGACCTGAGGATGAGCCGACAAAGAGGAGAAACAGAAAATCAGAGGAGGGCTGCAGACAGAGGACAGTGGGCCAGTAAAACCAATTATTTTCTTGTGGTTGCAGGAAATGTGGTCGGCCTTGGCAACGTGTGGAGATTTCCTTACCTCTGCTACAAAAATGGTGGAGGTGAATTATACAAATTAGGAATTTTAGTAAAGAGCTGATTAACAAAAAACTATTTTTTTTATTTCTATGGACCTTATGTGGTACACCTCTACTCTAACACCTAGGTGCCTTTCTGGTGCCATATGGCGTGTTCGCTCTGGTTTGTGGGATACCTCTGTTCCTCATGGACACATCGATGGGTCAGTGCACTCAGGAAGGATTCATCACCTGTTGGAGAAAATTGTGTCCAATTGCAGAAGGTGGGCTCATTCAGGCTGAACTAAAATGAAGAGAAAAGGCTAAATTACATTTTGTGTATTATGATATATCTGAGAAGAAATTATTGTAATCATTATTATTCCAACATTAATTTAAGAATTTTTGATTATGCAGCTCAAAGGTAATTTTTAATTGCATATTTTAAATTTAACTCTACTTCATATTATTTCAGGGATTGGATATGGATATTTCATTATGAGACTTTATGATTTCTGCTACATTTTAGTCCAAGTCTGGGCTCTCTTCTACCTGATGTTCTCCTTCAGGTCCCAGCTTCCCTGGGCCAGCTGTGAGAACACCTGGAACACAGGTAAAGTAAAATAAATTAAATGAAAAATAAAACACAACATTAACTTGGCAAAGACGATGTTTCACATAAAATATCATCATTTTTAATTAGTTAAAGACCATGGTTTCAGTTGAGAAAGTGATACTGAGAATAAAAAGATTCCTTATTAATGCAAGTGAAACTTTTTAATAGTTACTGTCTTTGTCTCACTCTATTACGACATGTTCTAAATGACCATTAAAATATCATCATCATAGTACTATAATCATTTCTCTTATGTTTGGCTTTATGAGATCTATCCTTATTCCCAAACCAGCAAACTGTCTCAGTCTCCAGACCTCCAATTCATCCAATGTGACTGCGAATCAGACCAACACCACCTCTGCTGCAGTTGAGTTCTGGGAGTACGTTGAAATTTTTTTTTACTGAAATGTAATTTATGTGTGTTGAGATTGAAGCAGGGGGGACAAAGTCTTGTTATATCAGGAGGTCCCAGATTTAAAGTATTATAATGCAACTTGACAACTTCTATAGTAAAAACTCTTTAACCTGGGAGAAATACGACTAGATGTCACATTGGCGAAAGTCTAAAAATGTAATGAAAACAAATGATGAAATCATAATTTCTTGCTCTTATTATACGTACCTGTTTAATCCCTCCTCTCCTCAGACGGCGGGTGCTGGGCATGTCTGGAGGCATTGAGGAGCTGGGCAGTGTG
>JAQLOL010000003.1:27266658-27298015 GCA_029783665.1 Naso thynnoides
GCGTCACACCATGGTAAAAGGAAGTTTTTCCTCACCACTGTTACAAAGTACTCGCTCATGTGGGAATTGCTTTCAATTGTTAGGTTTTAAAAAATTTATTAAACATACCATAACTGAATCATAAAGTGCTGTCTACACCTACTTTACGTGGAAAGCGTCTTGAAACAACTTTGTTGTGATTTGGCGCTACATAAATAAAATTGACTTGACTTGGTCCTGTCCAACATCAAATACAGTAGGTCCACTTTTCATTACTAGTTCCGGTTATGGAGACAAGATACATCTTTTTAAAACTAGTACTATTGAAATTTTTTAGGCTATATATTCTTTCAGAAACTTTGTATTAATTATGAACTTTTTTTTACCTTTGAAAATTAGTCATGCATTCTTAGTGTGGTCTGCACTTAGGGGGACAAAGGCAACGGGTGCCTGTGACAGCCACAGCCGCAGGAGCACCAGGGCGGGCATTCCTGATTGATTGCAATCGACCCTCAAAAAGTGACAGTTTTCCTCATCATTCATCCATTATCTGTAACTGCCTATCTTTTTGCAGGGTCGCGGGGGGCTGCAGCCAATCCCAGCTGGCACTGGGTGAGGTTGGGGTAGACACTGGACAATTCTCCAGATCATCACAGGGCTGACATATAGAGACAAACAACCATTCACGCTCACATTCACACCTAAGGGGAATTTAGAGTCACAAATTACCCTGGCTGTCTTCGACTGTGTGAGCCGGAGTACCTGGAGAGAACCCACGCAGACACGGGGAGATCATGCTAACTCCACACAGGAAGGTCCTTCCCCAGCCAGGTATTGAACCTTGCTGACAGGCGAATGAACCTGGGTTTGAACCCAGGACCTTCTGAGGCAGCAGTGCTAACCGCTTAACCACCATGCTGCCCCGTGCTGCCCAGACCGAAAAACAAAACTATACATGGCCTTGTTTACAGTATTGCAATGTTACACTATATAGACTTGTATCTTGATACTTATCATCTTTTATATCTTAGACGTACATATCTTATATATCATCTTATAGTTTCTTTCTTGCCAGTACACAGCCCTAATATCCTACTATAAAATGATGAAAATTCTGTCCTTTGGTCTGTCTGCAATCTATTCTTTTCCCCAATGGGCTGTACAATCAGTCTGAAATTGCACATGGGCATTGGGATTACCATAGGCAGAGACTGAAAAAGCCCTTTGTCTTATGTATCCACTGCCTGTGCCCATTTTGCATTTTACAATTTGTATGGATGGACAAACCCCATCTTTATTTTTGTCACAAGTACACAGTACAATGTGAAATCTGTCCTCCGCATTTAACCCATCCTGGTTCGTCCTTCCCTGTTAAGGCCAGGAGTGGTGGGCAGGGACCATCTTCCTTGATGTCATCATTGGTCAAGTGACAATCTTCTGCATGTCTTTGAGATGTTATCAGGGGAGGAGAAAACTCCGGGGAACACGATGAGAACACGCAAACTCCCACAGACTACGGCCATTGAGAACCAGGCTCTGATGACATGAGGTACCACAGCGTCATGGATGGGAATTGAACCTGGGACCCTCCAGCTGTGAGGCGCCATTACTACCACTGTGCCACCGTTTTGTGGAATCATTTGTACCATGAGTCTGTGGGCAGCACAAGGTTGTGGCATGTACATCCCCTGAAGTCTGCATGTAGTTGCCGTGCACACTTTCGCGGGTATGGACTAGTCTAAAGTATTTACCGAATGATGAAAAAGATTTCCATCCCTACTGACATACTGTTAACTTGAGTAAAAATCTAAAAAAAACTGTTGAAAGTCTCTAATCTGTGCTGTTAATAATTTCCAATAATAGTAATAATAATAATGATCCGACAATATGTGTATTACAATCTGAACAGCACGTGCACAACTAAAAGTGAACAAATAACCACCTAAAAACACAGCATCTCTTTTATAAGTCCTAAAATTATCCTAAAATATTTTTGGTCTTGGTTAATGCTTCCTGATGATGTAGCACAAAACCAAAACCAAGGAACAAAAGCATGATCTTTGAAAAGGATAGTTAAATGTGCTTTGTAAACAATTTGCAGCTGTGCAGGAAGGAAGGAAATGATTAATATGAAGTCATTTATGTATTCATATATTCATCTGCCTGACTAGCTTAATCCTATCGGGATCAATGATTGGATGAAAGAATAAAGCAACAGAAGGAAAGACAATAAAAAGCGGTGCAGGAATCATTGATGGTGGCTGAAAACAGGCATTCAGAGGTCTTTATATTAAATCCCAGCAGGTTTATTAAAACAGCACAAAAGGCTCAAACAATAAAAGGAGGCCTGCAAAGAGACGAGGATGATGAAGATGATTGTTATTCTGGCGTGACTCTTACTCTGATTTCTACTCACGCACAGTCGTCCAAGCGTGACTTCAATCACAATTAATGAGACTTTTAAAAAAAGGACCAAAAGAGAAAGTTTTTTAGTTGCTCTAAAGTTCTGAAGAGTGAAACTCCACATCAATACCTATAATCTATGCTTCCCAGGAGTTCAGATTTAAAAAGGGGAAAGCCCCGTGCATGGCAAGTGGATGCTGGAAAGGCACCAAAATGCGATGTGAATGGGTTCTGGCCAAGCTGCTGCATGTGAGGAGGTAACACGTCATGTGTTTATACGGTTTCTTATGTTGAATTTTTTGTGTTATATTTAAAGGATGTGTTGCTTGTGTGTCTCCTACTTTTACAAACTCTGGCATTTTCACTGTTTTCTTCATTTTACAGTAAATGTTTCAGAGATAAATAGACTTGATGACAAAAGTATATGGACAGCTATATGGCATCCACAGATGCAGTGGAGGACTTGGGGGACAGGGGGGCAAACGCTCCAAATTTGGAAGCCTCTGTGGTAGAAAAAAACACGATGCAGCACCCTCTAGGGTGCCCTTCCCATAGACAGAACGTGGTAAAGTGCCCAGTGCCCATGTAAGTGCCCTTTTTGCTGTTTTTGCCCCTGCCTGTCAAACATCCTGAGTCTGCCAGTACACAGATGGTTGATTGTATCATCTCAAAAGTATGAGGATTATTCTGCTGTTGTAACAGCCCCCGCCGCAAAATGACTCTTTAGTGTTTTATTGCTCCATTGCAAAACAACGTACAAATGTTGTTATGCAGAAAACATTTGAACAAACATGGTCAGACTGTCAGCAATCTGTGTAAGAGTTGCTGACACTATTAAAGATAACAACAGCAGGAGACTGCTCAGCTGGTGGTTTGTTGACCTGCTGGTGGCTTGTTGTGATGCACCAAATCATCACATTGCTCAGATGATATTTATTGCGGCGTTGTTTGCAAAATGTAGCCAATGTGAGCAGCTTTTGATGCTTTGAAGGCAAATTTGTAAGAAGTCGGAGATTGATTTTTTGTCACAGCTCAGGATTCATTTCGCATTCTCACTGTCAAAATATGTTTACGAACCCTTTTCAGAGGCACTGGTACTTATTCCCAGAACTACATAAACAGGTTCCATATGGTGTGAAATCTGCAATGTTGACCTGAGGTGCTGCTTGTCAGTCTGTGGCCTTTGGTGATTTATGTTCCATACTGTGCTGCTGCTTCGGGTTAAAAACAGACTTTTGAAAGTAGATTTTTTTTTTTTTTTAAGCAGCCTGACCTGTTTAATGTTGGAGTCTTGTTTGCACAGAAGGTGTTTCCTGGGGGCCTCTTAAATGAAAAGCAGCAGTGCGGTATAAGCAATAATTATTTCAAATTTTTTAAAAGCCTATTTTATCGGCTGCTCTGTTTCATGTTTTATGTCTTATATTCCCATTGACTGCAGCCTCTTATCTGCCTTTCACCAGCCCGTAAAAAACGTCTTTAGTTGGCAGTCTTGTTTCTGCTCATTTCAGTAAACCGTAAATACTGGTGGATGCGGCACAGAACTGAGACACACTTGGGCAAAATGTTGAGCACTGAACTTAGATTTTCTTCCTCAAAGATCTGTTGCAATCCTGCAGATTGGGGACACACTAAATCTCTCTTGGGCTCACTGAATAGATTGGTAGGATGAGTGGGTCAATTGGAATGCAGCCTTAGCTTCGTTTCAAGGACACACTCATGTAGAGTGACAATTAGGACTTTTTCATTTGCTTGGAGAGACAGCTTCCTTAATTTGGTAGGAGAATGTCATTCAGGCCTAAAGATCTTCATAAGGGAAACATAGTTTAAACCTGGCTTTCCTCTTGTCTTGTTTAAAAACTACAATTGAAGATAACAAAGACATGAGTCCCTCTTCAACACTGAACTGCACAGATCACGAGCAACAACATGCAGTAGAGGCTTATGGCCACTTGGGGGAGCTACTATTTAAAGCTACTGAATGCATGAGTATCATACCCAAGCATGGGTTGACAATTAGGCTCCGGATAGAAAATGATGAAAAGGCTTTGGAGCAGTTTGAGTTCCTGCTCTGAAATGACCTCAAATTACATAAATCCTGCACGTTTAAGAAGACACGGAGGGAGAAAGCAAATCTTACACTCATAATTTAATGTCTGCTGTTAAATAACAAGGTGATCCGAGGGGTATTTGGGAGGAAATCTGAATTTTAGTTCCCTCACCTCAGCCTACTTTAGGACCAAGCGAACTTTAAATTTAAACCTTGATGGAGTAAAAACGAAAGGCAGAAAACAGCCCGGTCTTTTCCCCTTAAAACTAAAATCATCAGTTAATAACCAACTGAAGGAGACCTGCTATCTTCCAAAACTGAGACAAAATGTTCAGCAGTTTTTCGTGGGTGAATTATTTGGATAATAGTGGCACTTTTCTTAAATGGCCCGCGGCGGCGGCGGCGGCGGCCCACACTTACACGATCATTTATCGTCCATTCACAGTCTGTAATCTCACCCATTGTCTTCTCTCTCTCTCTCTGTCTCTCTCTCTCTGTATCTGGAGAGAGGAACGCTGAACACAGGACACCAAAAAACCCATGTGAAATCAAAGGAACATTTCTGTCTGCACAATTACGCACGGTCATCAGCGGGTTGTACAGTTTGTCTCGGCTGAAACATTTTTTCAGTGAAATAAATCCCCCAAACAGACCCAGAGCTTTATTTTTTTCTCCGTGGATCATTTGTTTAAGTGTTTAGATGAAGGTTTTGGGTAGCCTATAGGCTTCCCAACATGTCTTTTGACGTCACGCGCCAACTTTTTGTGATATGAATATGCGCGCACTGCGGTTATCAACTTCCAGTCTCCCTGCACATCAGGCTGAATGTGGGATGGTAGCCGGGGTGGCCACAGACAACAGGAAACAATATCGGTTTTTTATAGGTCAGGTATTTTGGGAATATGCCGCGGCGCGCCACGTGCGTAATGACGAATATGCCTTTAAATAGAAGGATTTAGGCGTCGCGGCTTTATGGAGGCAAAGAGAGCATGTCCGCGTAGTTCACCCTGAGGGGGCCGTGGAGAGGAATTACTCATTTCTCACACCAACATCAGCACATCTGTGTGCGTCTATGTCACCACCGGACGGGTCTCCAAGTCCATGGATAAAAACGAACAGAGGGCAGCAGAATGGTTGTTGTGGGAGCGAGTAACGGAACCTTCATTAATGGCAACATGAGGTCGTCGTTCATGATAGAGGACAGAGTCGGTGGTGAAGATCCCGGGGGCTCCACCAACATGATGATCTCGGAGGCTCTTGCGCCCCGGCTGCTGATGATTGCGCAGGGCGCCGCAGAGGCTGCAGCAGCGGCAGCAGCGACTTCTCCGTCCACCTCCAGTCAGCCGCAGGTCATGGAGACGAACGGGACCCGGTGCGGTGAGCAGATCCTGAGCTACGGCAGGGTGGAGAAAGTCCTGATCGGCGGGGTGCTCACCATGCTCACGCTGTCCACCATCTGCGGGAACTTACTGGTGGTCATCTCCGTGTGCTTCGTGAAGAAGCTCCGCCAGCCGTCCAACTATCTGATCGTTTCCCTGGCCATGGCGGACCTGTCAGTGGCTCTGGCCGTGATGCCGTTCGTCAGTATTACGGACCTGATCGGTGGTCAGTGGATATTCGGTCAGTTCTTCTGTAACGTTTTTATCGCCATGGATGTGATGTGCTGCACCGCGTCCATCATGAGTCTGTGCGTAATCAGCATTGACAGGTGAGATAAACTTATTTTATGCCCCGAATTAAAAATTGTTGCATCATAAATATTTGCAGCACAGTTGTTTTGGGTTATTATAAATATATTTTCATGGAAAATGCGCTTTACAATTTCACAGAATCAAATGAGATTTAAAAAATGCATAACAAATGTAACATTTTACGCAAGAACTAAACGTCAGACAATAACAAAATGTAAAGCTATTGGAGAATTATTAAGATAAGTCAAAAATACACAAGGACGAAGTATAACCTTGTAAATATTACTGCCTTTATTTTCATACAGTTTAGGCTATTAAACTTTTACGCATGGCAGCTTTGGAAGAAGATTTTCCGCATTCTGGAAAAAATTGATTCTTCAATCCGTCCTTTTCGGACACACCATATTCTTACCAAAAAAAAGAGGGAAAAAAAATCCCATTATGAGGTCTGATGTGGTGTTTGGTCGCTCTGTCCTCCGCGACACTGAAACATGGGATTTGTGGAGGGGAGGTCTGAGTGCGGAGGCTCACTGTGGCTCAGGGTCTTGCTCAAGGGCACTGAGAACAAATTAGTGAGACAAAGTGGCTGATGTGGGGATCAAACTCGTGACCTTTTTTGTTTGTTTGTTTGTTTGTTTTTGCTGAGGTCTTTGTTCATTTTGCACCATATTCTTTTCTAACAAAAAACATCCATTCAAACAAATATAAGGGTAAGAGTGGCAGAATGCTGTGAATAATTCTAAAATTACCTCAAATTCAAAATTAAAATTACTGTAATATTTGATTTCTGGAGTCTGCTTGTTTGTTGGCACCTTCTTTCACGAGTTTAACAAGATCGTGATATAATGTCTTAAACACACACGCCTGCATATCTGCAGCGGGCTGGTGGGTTTAATCCAGCTTGTAAATGTTTTGTGTTCCACAGTATTTTCCGGTGAGGTTCTTGGACATAAATGGGCTCACACTGGTGTGCTCTGTGGTCACGCTGCAGACCTGAGCCTCATACAACAATGACAGGCTGCTGATCACATATTTCTCAGCATCTCGCAGCTTCTCTTTCATAAAAAATACTCTGTGTCCCATCTGGAGGCTGCATATGGCAACCACAGACTGTTGATAAGCACCTTGCTCAAGGGCACCTTGTTGAGGCTGTGGGAGACTGACTGAGTCAGTGTGGGATCAGGCAAGCCTAGAAAGATGAAAAAGTAATTTAGGTGAATTTTGTCTGCCAGTTTGTGAAATCTTCAATGTGTTCCCCCTCTGTAGGTATTTGGGTATCACAAAACCTCTGACGTATCCTGTCCGGCAGAACGGCTGGTGCATGGCCAAAATGATCCTGTCCGTGTGGCTCCTCTCAGCCTCCATCACCCTCCCTCCTCTGTTCGGCTGGGCCCAGAACGTCAATGACGGCAGAGTCTGCCTCATCAGTCAGGACTTCGGCTACACCGTCTACTCTACAGCCGTGGCGTTCTACATCCCCATGTCAGTGATGCTGATCATGTACTACAGGATCTACCGAGCAGCCAAACTCAGTGCTGCCAAACACACCATCACTGGCTTCCCCAGGGACGGAGAGCCTGGTGCAGGCGGGGGCCCCAGAGGAGGAAGAGGAGGCCTTGAGCTTCAACAGTCAGCAGCATCAGAAGACACAGTGAGTGCTGAAGGGACAGAGGCTGAGCAGGAGGAAGAAGCTGAGGAAGAGGAGGAGAGCTTGGACTGTGTGGCAGCTGCGTTGAAGCTCCAGCGTGAGGTGGAGGAGGAGTGCAGCACGCGCGTCTCTCGCCTCCTCAAGACTGGCGAACACCACCAACGCCGGAAGAGGAAAAACCAGTCCATCTTCAAACGGGAGCAGAAGGCTGCAGCCACTCTGGGCATCGTGGTCGGCGCCTTCACCTTCTGCTGGCTGCCGTTCTTCTTGGTGTCCACGGCCAGGCCGTTTGTCTGTGGTGTGGAGTGCAGCTGCGTACCGCTGTGGCTGGAGAGAACTCTGTTGTGGCTCGGCTATGCCAACTCCCTCATCAATCCCTTCATTTATGCATTTTTCAACCGGGATCTGAGGACCACCTACAGTAACCTCCTGCGGTGCCGCTACAGGAACATCAATCGGAAGCTGTCGGCGGCTGGCATGCACGAGGCTTTGAAACTGGTGGAGAAGCCAGATACTGATGTGTAAATCTGTAGGTCATCAGCGATGCTGCAGAGACCGACAGAGACATGGGAAACACCCGGTGGGCCACAAGGCCACCAGACTGGTTATTTCCTCAGCTTGGTGCGATGATTACTGAGGTAAGGCGAGGCCGGATTGTGCGGGTAAATGGATGCACATGAAGGCACACAGAGGAGGATTGAGACAAAACTGAGGGACAGATTGACTCACTGGCAATAAATTCACACCATCTGAACAGTGGCTGCTGCTGCGGTGTACTGACAACTACTGAACACTCATTGCTCCCACAGTGAGGTCCAACAATTGTAACGATGGCTACAACCTTGATGCTTTCAAACCTGGTTGCCGCCTGCTGAACAGACTTTTGCACATCGTTAAAGGAGTTGGTGGAACTGCACGCTGGATTTGAACTAAGCAACCAAAATGGATTGAAGTATTCAGCAACCAGTGTCTTGTACTTTTTTAGTTTGAGCCAAAGTGGACTTGTCCTCGCAAAAAAAAAAACTGAGCGAGTTCTTGGAGCTCAACTTGCCCATGACGCTAGAACACCAAATGTCTGAGGTTATCAGTGGCGACTCTTCTGAAGCCTGAGTTTGGCTCAGCGGACATCATAACAACAAGAGGTCTAACTATGATTCAAACTACTGACATGTATATTTGTACACAAGCTCAAAGCCACACGGTTTCTGGGACAAACTTTATTTTAGAGGCCAAAATGGCTCCTTGTAAAGATCTGTTGTACCTGATATAAGTTTCTATCTTTGAAGGTGCTTTTCTTTGTCAATAATATCACCATGTTTGTGTTGAATGTGCCAAAACTTGCTGTTGTTTTTCCTCTCATGAAGTCATGACCACTACTTTGAAAAACAAATAGATCAATCTGTTCTCTCACTTACGAACAAGCAAACATTTTTTAGGAAAGTCTAAATTAGATGACAAGATGGAAGCAAACACACCAGACATAAAGATGCATAGAGAAAGAAGAACACCTGGGACGTTTCTGAACGTGCCTGTGCCTTTTCCTCAGTTACTGTTAAAGATTTGGTTGCAGCACAAAGGAGTCTCTTTTCAAGCTATGCACCTCATGTTTCAGCTTTGACACAATGTGTGACAGCCCCCCTGAGCACTCCACGTTGATCATCGCTCAGTCTTATAATAATCGCTTGTGAAACAGGAGCTATCCAGGCAAAAGCTGTTGTAGGAGGATCATGGGTAAAAGTCTAAACATTCAGAGTGGCCTACTTTTCTTTTCCTTCCTACATTTGTATTCTCACTGACGCTGTCCCAGCACAAGAGTTGTTTTTACGTTATTATCAATTCATCACTTATTGTTGTGGTTGATTGATCGGTCTGAAAAGAATATTAGAGTATGAAAAAAAAAATGCCCATCAGAATTCTGTTGTTTGTTACTTACATTATTTGTGTTCTCAGTCAAATCAAGTTAATTTTATTTATATAGAGCCAAACAACTACAAAGCTTTCTCAAGACACTCACACACTTACGTATAGAGTAGGTGTAGACCACACTCTTAATTTAATGTATTATAATACAACCATTGAAAGCAGTTCCCACATGACAAAAAGCACTTGGCGACAGTTCCTTTTAAGAGGCAGAAACCTTGGACAGATCCGGACTCTGCGTGAGTTTTGTTCACGCTCAAATTCTTTTCTTTGTTTGGTAGTGAAGAAGTTTTATTTTTGATTTGATTCACATAAATTCAATTCCATTTAAACAAACTCCAAAACAATCAGTTAAGAGTAAAAGAAAGAAAAATTTGACATTTTTGCTTGATAAATTCATCAAAAGCAAGATTTTTGAAATAACATTAAATAAGCTTAAAAAATAGGCTTAGTTTTTATTGTTATTTATTAAATATCTAACACTAAAACTTCAAGCTGATCTGCTTTATCACAGCTGTGTGCGATCTGATTTGTGTCCTGACAAACGACACAAGCGTCATCCACTTCAGACTCAAGTGCTGCTGAATTCTGGTGCACGACGACGTGTGACTTCTTTTTTTTTTTTTCTAACTAAGTCTTTTTAAACGAGAAAGTTAATCAAGGACAAAATGTGAACGCATAATGTTTCTGTAAAAAAACAAAACGAAAAAAAACAACTTTTCAACTCTGGCAGAACATTTAGTTCATGCTCAGCGTCATCACACACAGAAGAGAGAAGCTAATTAAGAGAAACTGGTGTTCAACAATTGACCTTTTATAGAAACTGTCAAACTGTCAGTCAGCTCTCTGATTTTGATTTTGATCACTTCAGCACTACAGCAAACAATTTTTAGATTTCTGTCACCCTTTTAGGAACATGAAGTACTTAATTTTTCACCTGTTTGCTCTCTTCTATCCTTGAGTTCTATATTTGGCGCTAATTAGAGACTACTTACAATGACACAGTGTCTGATGTTGCATCTCCTGGGGTATGAATATAGGGTGAGTGAGGCTTGATGTAGAAATCTGATGTATGAGAGAGATGACAGCTGCCGTTTAATTGGTGTTTTCAGGCTCCTCCCACAGAGATCAGGAGACTCAGCTCACAGTTTCATTATTGTAAAGCACAAGGTCAGAGCTGGGAGAGTGAACCGGAGCCGTGACAGACTGCATATTCTGTACGTGCACATTAAAGTTATTTAATTAATCCAGTGCTATATCTGAATGAGCTCTTAAAATGTATGTTGATTGTGATGCGACAGCTCGGAAGGGGTTTAGTTTTTTTTTCTGGCTGTATTTTTTTGCTTCTGATATTATCCTACATATACAACAAAGAGGTGTTAATTTTCATTTCTTTAGACTGCAGACTTGTTTTTGTGTTCCACATACTTTAAGCAAAGATGTGTCACTGCCCTACCAGTGTTAGTACAGTCTGTGCTGCCGAAAATATGCCCTCATTAACTTGAATTTGCACTGCAACTACATGCAAAGGAGCAACAGAGGGCAGAAAAATCCCTTTCAACTGAGCAAGTTTGAGCACTGTAATCGCCGCCTTTATTCTCTTCTTAATCATTAATAAGGCTACTCTGTGCAAGATTTTTTTGAATGTGAAAACACACCCAGAATCTGAGCCTGAACCAGTGGGACTGCAACAGAGATGCTGCAGATTCACGCAGTGTGCCAAAATGAAATGCCAGCGTTAGCTTTGATCAGAGCAAACATGATCATGTAGAACATGTGAGACAAGTTATTTAAAAAGTTACCTGTTGTGTCCATCTGAAGTCATTAAATCATGGATTTGCCTGAAATAACTCAAGCTGAAATGAGTAAATACTTCTCCTGCTGCTCATAGCTCTGCACATTCATGCCTTCAGCCTTGTAAGTAAATGAATTAGTTCAGTTTGGGGGCTGTAAGCAGAAAACATTGAGAACCACTGAACTGCACTCGGCCTGGGCTACATGCCGTCATGGCACGGATCCATTTCCTGTCATAGAAATATTCTGTATGAACAGTGCTCGCCAGCAGATATGAGGAGAGGCTTTTTTTTTTTTTTTTTTTTTTTTTTTTTCAGAAACAGCATCCACAACATGTTTCACGCAGAATGTCTGAGGAGCAGAGTTATACCAACCCAGTATCACTGCAGGTTATGAAAATGTCACAAAATGTAATCAATAGGATTTCTGTTCATAGGGCGAGCAATTGTCTATTTAATCATCACAGTCAGCACAACTTCAAACGGAGGATTCAGGTCTGTGTGTATGAACCTAGAGATACATTTTTGTGTCAGTTTCACAAACTAAGAATTTTTGCTTTTGTTGCCCAAACGACAAGTCCTGCACCCTGCACCCCTTTTGTATGATGGAACGATGCAGTAGACACAAAAGAAAGTCCAGAAAGTCCTGCTGAGTGTCATGAATTAATTAAAGAGTTCACGTCCGTGTACATGATTTAAAGCTGGGGCAGGCAATGTCAGGAAATCAAGCTAGCAGTAGTGAGAGACTCTTAAAGCAAACCCCGCCGCACCATCCCCTCCCTGTTTTTGCTCCGGCTCCCCTGAATTTGTTTGTCTCTCTCTTTGAAATCTAATTTACACCAAAGATTCACGGCGAGATGAAACAGTTGCAAGGAAAGTTGCAGCAGTGACACCTGGTAAAGCACGTCACTTGTTTCAACAGCCAGTCAGCTCGTAGCGACGTCACCTGTCGCCAAGAAGTCACAGTCTGATTACGGAGCCAAGGAGAGGTGCAGAGGTCTCGTGTTCTTTCGGACCAGCTGAAACGTTATTATGGAATTTTTGCATGATGAAACCAAAGATAAACTGCCTACCCCAGCTTTAACCGTGTCAGTATTTAACAAAATGCCATGAGACTGTGTTGAAGTCTCCAGAATGGAAACTTTCGTAGTTATTAACATGACAATGCTGAATCAATCGTGATCTTTGATGGTGTGACTGTCACAAAAAGTCGATAAACAAGAACAGTTCTTTTCACAACCAGCATTTCTCGTTTGTTAGATGTTTTTTCAGGTGATGTTACTCTCCTGACATGAATTGCATCACTGAGGGGACAACAGTGTGGATGGGAGATGTGTTAAAAGGTAAATTGAAAGTAGAGGCACACCTGAGACTTTCAGTGGTTGTGGCCGCAGACAAGCTGACAACTGTGAACGAATGTGTCCTCCCAGTGAAAAGAACGGAGGTAAAAAGCCTTTTTCTCCCTGGCTGCACTTTCCTGGGTGAGCGGCTCCTAAAATGCTGAACACAAACATATCTGATCAAACTGGTCACCTTCACTGACAACACTGCCGAGCCGAGCAACAGCCAGAGCACACTGTTTGGTTTCACTCTACCTTACCTGTTAGCTGGTTACATAAACGTTTAGTTTTTTCACAGATTGTGCGAGACTGCGCTGCTGGTACCTTCAAGGTGCAACTGTGTCATAAAAATGATCACGCCTAATCTTTTCGATTCACAGAAAACTTTACTTTTCACTGTGTGGGGGAGAATTTAAGGTTTTTGGGTAATTATTTGATGTTTTATTTCCTTTCATAAGTGACAAAAATAGAACAATAAAGCTATAGTTCATCTAAGTGGTTGTAAGATGATCAAATGAGATAAAACTTTCTTCATTTTTTTCGTTTTTTTGTTTTTTTTTGTATAACAGAATTGTAAAAACTTCTAAAAATAAATGATATATATCTAAAGAAAGCTGTGCAACCTGTGATGAGGAGCCGATGAGGAGCAGATAAAAAGGTTGGGAGCTACTGGAGCACTGAGCAGCCTGTGAGAGGAAATCTGTGTTAATAATGACTATAATTACACCAACCAAAGACAGGATCATAATGACACAGATGTAATAGATGTCAAACAAAAGATGAAAAAGGTTTGCTTCCAGAAATACTTTGTTTTAAAGAAACCTGTCCTGAAATACCCTGAAGGAAAATGAAAACTGGACAAGTGAAGAAAAATGGTGGTGATTTTAAAGGGTAATGGATAATACAGTATAAGAGCTGAAATGACAAAATTAGATCCATTTTCATGGGTCTTTATTATTTAAGATGTATTGGACGATGAACTAGAAGTGACTTAAATGAACTCCTGTCTGCTGCTCAAAGTTACTCAGACAGTGTGGCAGAAATATTTAAAATGTCCCGTGGAGAATGAGGCCACGATAAACCTTGTTGTCGGCCTGTTTCAGAGCATTTAATCACTTTTTACAACAGTTGTACTGAAGGAAATTGTCTCTTCCCGGGATTTTATAAACAACACGGATCCTGCAGGACGTTGTGCTGTCAGAGTAGACTCAACACAGAGCCGTCCCCAGGGGGCTATATTGCTTTATATGCTCTTCACCAACACGTGTATTGTGTACATATATTGTTATAAAACAGGAGAAAAGAAAGGGAGGTAACTTCATCGCTCCCTGGTGACTGCAACAGTTGCTTCACAACCCATAAACCTCGTCTCGCCATGTTTTATGTGTTTGTCAGCATGAATGCATTGAATCACCGACCAATCAAACTGCCACATTTTCTGTTTAATTACTAACAAACAATTCCTGTGGACAAGACTGTAAAATATATTGCTTTTGTTTTGTCCCAGTAAGAAAGTTTCACGTTTTTACTTGAACTGCTGGTTTTCTGAAGATGGTTTATGACATTAACAACTATGAACTCATTCAAATCCTTAAAATTAAATGTGTGAAGAACAACAGATGTGATGCTGATTGATCCTGTGTTTTCAAGGTCAAGGTGATCGACCATCGACACTGCAGTGAAAAGACAATCCACAGGTGATGGATCAGTTACTAACGGAAGTATTCTATCGGCCAATGAAAACAGTTTCGGCCCGATTTAAATGTAAATATGTTTTATAGTGTGTACAGTTTTATCAGTGATGGACGATGAGCAGATGTGGTGCAGTGACATTGTTTGCTTAAATAATGATTAAAACACTAAAAAAATGAAACGTGTTTGACATATGTCGGTGTGAAAACCTTCGCTCATGTTACGATCATCTCTTTTAACAGAGCACGTGCAGATGAAAAAATATGCGGACTGCAATTATGAATAAGCTCACAGCACAGACACTAAATCTTTACTTTTACATTCGCACTGACAGAAATTACAAGCTAAGTTGTTATTCTCTGGTTAAGTTGCAAAACAATGTTTTATATCTAAATGATTTTAAACATAAACTAAATTTCTGCTCTTGTCTTCACCTTACATGCAAACTTACAGCCTACATTAAATGAAGAAGACAAGATCTTTATGACTTTTAACAAAAGATCACTGGCAGAAAAAATAACCTTACAAGAATCAAGGCTGTCTTCATCAGAAAAAAGTCACATTCTTCCTCATAAGCTTGAAGCTGAATGAAGTATTTGTCTTTCTCTTTCATCAAAATGTCCCTGCACTGTACTAAGAGTAAATGTGTCAAAGGCGGTGGACTTCTGGTATGGTGGTGGTGAGAGGTTGCATCTTTTCAGCTCCGCTGCCAAGAGTACTTAAATCCTTTATTACTAATTCTACAGTGGTTCTAAATAGTGCAACCAGCGTGCAAAAGCACAAGGGAACAACAACGCCAAGAACTAGAAATAAAAAGGGCCAAAGGTTTGTAGAAGGCGAAAACTCTGAGGAGGAAGAAGTTAGTGACAACATGGCTGCTGGGGAGCATGGGAATGCAGAAGACGACGACGCAGATCCAGAGGAATGCAGTGACAGGGACATCATGAAAGCAATTAAAGATTTGAAGGACGGTTTTCACAAGAAAATTAATGCAGTGTAGTCAGCAATAATGGATGTGAAAAGAGAAGTCGGGGAGTGCACAAGTCGCATTACCGCAGCAGAAAAACAAATATCGGATGCAGAGGACGAGAGAACTGCGCTAATTACAAAAGTGTGCAATTTGGAAGACACGGCCGGTAAACTGACTGAGGAAATGCAGGACTTGGAGGCCAGGAGCTGATTACTTGACCTTCGTTTGGTGGGAATTCCTGAGAAAAAACAATCTGACCCAGTTGCATTTGTGGAGAAATGGCTACCAGAGACCCTGGGACTCAGACCCATAACAGTCGATAAGGCACATAGGATTACACCGCGACCAAATGGTAATAACATTACACGTTCTACTCGTCCAAGAACGCCTTTTGTGAAATTCCTCAGCTTCAGAGACAGGAACAAAGTATGGAATGCTGCCAAAAGCAAGGGAAAGGTGCTTTATAAGGACCATCATGTTCTGTTTTATCCAGACGTACCTGCTGCCTTACACAAGAAACAACAGGAATATGACAATGTGCGACAGAAGCTGCAAGACAAGGGGACTCAAAAACACAGAATCCTGCACCCAGCTGGGCTACCGCTGACACATGGTGAGCAGTCCTGAACTTTCTCCACTCCAGCGGAAGTGGAGGAATTCATCAAGGGATTGTGAACATATCGGTGCCAAAATACCTGGCCCACCTGGAAGTCAGAGCTGTAATGGTCTGTGGACTAGAGGACAGCACACAGAGAAAAGTCACATTGAGTTTGTTTTGCTGTCGGTTTGCTTGAGATATTCTGATGTTGGACTAATGGGAACGTTTAAAGAACGAATTAAACTCAGAATGGAGTCATTCACGAAGAACGGACAGTCTGCAGCATATAATTTGTTTTGTTTTGTCTTTGTGAGACTGTCGAACTACGGATCCAAAGCCAACTACTGACTCACAAATCATCTCAAACTGGTTTCTTGAATATGACAATAAGTTCACCGTAAAGAAAGATGGGAAAATGAGAGCGGTGCTCTACCCAGCAGCAAGTGCTTCTAATGGAGCTTTTTGAATAAAAGGATATATTCACAAAAAGGTCAAACTGCTGCAATCAACAAAGTAAAGGAGATGGCATGGCAAAAAGGGTGTAGTTGTACAAGGCTACAAGTGTTTTATGTTACATGTGAATATCACTTTGTACTTTCACACTGTGCTTTTGTCTCCTGTAAGACTCTTTGAATTGCCTCTGTATGAAATATGCTACACTAAACTTACCTTCACATGTCCGAAATTTATGCTATTAATACCCAAAAACTCAGATAACTAGACTGTGTGACAAAATCATCAGTAGTCTAGATGATGCTTAAATAGTGGTGTAGGCCAACTGTAACTGACATAACTATAATTTATTTAGTTTATCAATTAGCCCTATTGACCGAGGAGTGTGTGTGAACTCCACAGCTAACTCTTGACTTACTTTTTGATTTTTCACTCTTAGGCTACATCTCAAACAGACTCCCAAAGATCCTCAGGAACAATATGTAGAAGATATAGGCCTATTTTCTGCTACTTGTGACAAAATGAAGACAGGATTTGTCCATCCATATGGATTTATTTTAAAACTTCACTAGTAAATAAAAGGATAATACATAAAGGGACATGCAGTTTCATTGTCTGTCTCTCTGTCTCTGGGTCCCATTTTGATGCACTACTTTAACAGCCTTGAATGTATTTTTGGCAGCTAATCAGAGACATTAATGGAATGTAAAAAGTTAGATGTCAGAACGTTTTTTTTAATGTTCTTTTTCCCGTATTTTATGTTCGGCACAAAATTGTGTGTGGCTTGCAATATACATGAGGTTTGATTGATACTTTACTTTTGGGGGCAATGAAACAAGTGAGACATGAATTTTAGGAGTTCTTTTTTTAAAAATTGTTATAACATGGCATTAGTGAAGTTAGTGCGTAAATTCACGTAGCAGAACTTTCTATTCGGAGTCTGTTTCTGACTGATGGACATGCTTTGACACAAAGCTAACCTAAGCTTGACAGTTAGCCTGCCTTATTTGATCTATTGTTGGCATCAGCTCGCCATCAAAGCTTGCTTTTTGTTTTTGGTCATCTTTTTTTAAAAACCTTGACATTAAAGATGGCATTGATTCAGCCCACTGCTCCAGGACAGTTAGGATGATGTAGAAATGAACCTATCAAACATTGCAGAAGTTGTTACTGACTGATGAGGGCAAGTGGTATATTTAACTGCTCTGACAGCTTTCTCTCATGCTGGGGATGTTTGATTTGTCTGAAAACACGAAAAACAATTCAAAATGCTTTTAAAGATTCACATAAGCCAGAAACTAAACTAAGACGATGAGAAAATGGGAGAAAAGCTGGGGGCTTAGATGAAGGCTTTGGTTGATGAATACACAGATGGTGTGTGGTTTAAATTTTGCAGGTTGGAATTTTTTTGACGTTACATACAAATGTTCAGAATGTGAAGCACAGTAAAAAATATGGACTCACTGGAAGAGGACCTGCTCCCTCTGTTGAGAATAAAGATTCATTTGAAGTAATAAAATTACAATTTGATGTAATTAGATTTTTTATTTCGAACAATTAAACACACCGGACAAAGTACAAACATCAAAGAAAGGTGCGAAGTAGAGACAAGAGACCTGGATGGGCCTATAAGAGGCCTCTGCTTAGAGAAACTAAAAAGGCCTCAGTGCATGAAAAGAAAAGAGACATAATTCTGAACACAGTCTCTTTGAAACAAACAAAACAAACAAAAAATGAATCTTGCTTGCAGATGATTATGCACTAATGAAGACATAAATATAAACAATATTTTCCATTTCTTCAAGCAGATCTTCCTAAACGTTACTCACTAGACCTTTAATTTGCTCCAAAAAACTCTTGAAAATATATGTTGTCAGTTCAAATTAAGACAGAAAACCAAAAACAGCAAAACAACATTTTATTCTCTTTCAAATCCGACATTTCTTCAACACTCTCGCAGACCAAAAAGAGAACTAACTCACTCCAGTGATTTGATTGCATTAAAGATGAGACCTACTTTGTGAAGATAACAAAACATTTTCCTCCTGACAGCAATGCTACAGATTAATCACCAACACTACTGAAGATTTTAACTCAGCCATCGCCGAAAAGACAAATGAGTCACCTCTTTGATGTATTAATGCGTGCAAAAATAATTAAATCTGCGTTGTTATTAAATCAAATGAGATTAACGAGATTCAAAATGTGTGTGTAATTCTGGAAGAAGGACACTGAAACATATAAGTGACAAGAAGTAGTGAAAATGAGAAGAGGGAGAAAGAGACAGAATGGTGATTCACTGCTTTCTATTTAACTCAGTATATTTTATATTTCTCAATCAATTACCATTCACAGCCAACGCAGAGCTCACAGTGTCACATCACGTCCACATGCTGGGATGTCATTTTTCACCCAGAGGTTTAAATTCATGCAGATCTTTCAAATGTTGCGGTTGAAGATTTGATTTGAGTTTATTTTCATACTGACTGATAATGAAAAAGATAGAATATTCCATATTAAACATCAACCAAAACATATTAGTATGGTTCTATTACTGTGGAACCAAATTCCTAAAATTAAACATTAACATTAAAGGAATCCTTTAATTGTATCAGAACATAACTTTTTGCATCAGTCAGTATATTTACATGCATACTAGTTTTCCACTAATATTCCAAATGTGGCAAATATTCATGTAAACAGTGTATTCTGGCTGGATAATCCTCATTAGGCCTTATTTAGAATTTAGCATTTTCCCATTAAGATGTGACATGTGCTGTTTTAGGAGCTTTCTCCTAAAACTTGATTGCAGAGAGAGAGCGGAGGTCTCCTGGGTGAGCTAGATTGACTTTTGAAGAGAGAGAGAGAGAGCAGTGCACTGCGCCGTCAAAAAAAAAAAAAAAAAATCCACCTCTGTGTCCATTTGTAAGGTCCATCCGAATTGTAAATCCTGATGCTGCACTTGCATGACTGCTGCACAACAACAAAAAAATACACGACGGCAAACTCGAAACCACACCCAAGTCTGCTGGCACTCGCCCCTGCCGTCCTCCCCATCATCTCCCTTCTCCAGAGCGTGAGACCTTCCCTGCCAGCAGGTTGCCTAGATCACCAACTACAATAAGGATGCCCACTTCGACGCACAGGACATGATGTCACTGAAATTACGTGCTGAAAAAAAAAAAAAAAATGCAGGTGTTTTTCTTTGTGCTTGTCTTGTCCCCTGTCAAGATGCGGCACTGGGCAGCTGTCGCCCATGTCACCCATATGTATATCTGCTACTGATTGTAAGTAAATCAGCCAACAGTTTGCAAAACTTACAAAACAAAACAGTGACAACAAAGTAACACCGAGAGTGGAACATTACTGCTGTTTGAAAAGGAAGAAAATTCCTCCATAGGACTTAAATAGCACGTGTGTCATTATGTTAATATGAGTATGCCTGGCTGCATGTCAAAGGGAATATTAATGGAATATTCCTTTTCATTTACCACGTAAACAGCTCAGTCAGAAAATCGTCTTTTTCAAAATAAGGGCAAGAACTGGAATATTGTGTGCATGTAAACATGCTTATTGTGTTGCTATGTTTCATGTGACCAAAAGTGTGGACAGTCATGTCCATGAACTTCAGGTCTTAAGCTGTTTTTCATTTTATGGGGTGCTTGGAAATGTCAATACTACAACAAGCCATACTATTTTAGACAGAGGTGACCCTCCTTGTGTCAGTCAGTTTGGAGATCGTTAGTTTCTGTTCCAACATGTCAAAGCCACCAAGGACAAAACACTTTTTTCACCTGTTTGATGTGGGAGCTCTTAACCGGTCTGCACACAGCTATGACCCCTCACCTCAACCCGATCCAACACCTTTGGGATGAACTGGAACACCAGCTACAAGTCTGGCTTTATTACCCAACACCAGCTGGTTTGCATCTGAACGGGAGCAAATCTCTGCCGGCAGATTCAAACATCAAGTTGATGGATTTTGAATGCTCATCCTTCACAGGGTTGTTGGGGGCTGGAGCAGATCCGAGCTGACAAGGGGCAAGCAGCGACAGGTTGTCAGCTCATCACAGGGCTAACACACAAAGACAAACGACCATCACAGTAACCTCACAGTAATTACTGTCAGCAATTTAGAGTCAAGAATGAACCTGCGTTTGGACTGTGAGAGGAAGCTGGAGCACCCTGAGGAGACCAACAAGGACATGGGGACATCATCAGTGTTGCATAGTGATGAAGTATAAACACTTTGTTATTGTACTTAAGTAGTGTTTTTGGATATCTGTACTTGACTTTACAATTTTTATTTCTGTAGACTTTTTCTTTTACTTTATTACATTATCCAAAGAAAATGAATACTTTCACTCCTCACACATTTCCCATAAACAACTAAGTGACTGGTTAATAAATAAAACCAGAAGAAATTTGGTACTAGCTAATGGTTTTTGTTTTGTTTTGTTTTGGTAGCCAATAATATTTAATCACAGACTGCAAGAACTTGGATCATTGGTTAATCATTTTAGGCATGCGTGCAAACGGGTACTCTGAACCTGCGAGCGGTGACTGTGTCGGTACTTTGGGTGCTGCTGTCGTCATATTTTATGTGACTTTAAATAATTTTGTTGTTATGACGTAGAAGCAGTCGCCCAGTTGTTGCAAATTCAGCTTCAGCTGAACCTTTGCCTGTTGTGTTCAAATCAGGTCCATAGAAGTTTAAAAAGTTTAGACATTTTTCTGAAAGCACTTCTTTTATCACTTTATTTGCATTTTGTTTTATGACTGGGATATCTTGTCCTCATGTAAACCAGAGGCTACACACAGTTTTAAAAAAGTCAAACTTGATTGCTTTTTACACGTACTTTTTACTTGTAATTTTACCTTCAATACTTCAGTACATTTATATTCACAGTACTTTTGATACTTAAGTACAATATTTGCTACTTTAAGGCTTTTACTTAAGTTATATTCTAATTAGGGCCAGACGGATATATCGATATTTGCATATGGTTCATCAATATGTACCAATATAATAAACGTCATTAAGGCTGGAAAAAATGCTTTGACCAGAGATTTAAAGTGGTAAAATTACATAGTTTACAGCTTGTTATTTAATAATTAAAGAGAGACGTGTTTACTCTTCAGTGCGCTTGAGTTTGGAATAAACTTTGTGAAGATGTAAGATATCCGCCTCCATTACATGTTTTTGTCACAAGAATTGGATAGCCTCATTCAGCGGCTATTATATGTACAATATCTGCTGATACATACTAGATATTGGAATCTTCTTACTCCCAATAATTGATACTGGCATTGGCCCCAAAAATACCATATTGGTTGGGCCCTAATTCTAAGAGGCGACTTTCACTTTTACCAAAATCTCACAGGACAGAAATATTCTGTGCTAGACTCGTTTTTCCGTTCTCTGATTGTAAAAATGCGTCACCACTCAGAGTAGTATCTGTGCTCTCAAGTTTGGATTTTGTCAATGAATTGAATGAGTGTGAGCTGAAGTTGTGTTTTATGATCAGGCCTGAGGGCTGATTACTACATGACTGAGGATTAACTCTCACTTAAAATGACTTTAGTCAAAACTAAACTGAAACCAGTTTATGTATGTTTTTTTACCTTTAGTGTCCTAATGTTAGGCTTTTGTGAAATGTCTGATTTTTTGTCAAAGCAGGCCACGCCCATGTGTGAGGGGGCTGCCTGTAGTTTCTCAAATGTCCAAGACAAATTCAAAACAGTAAAGGTTTATCTGATCCTATCTTTATTAATTTCACTAACACAGGGAGGACTCAAATAGGTTTCTTCAAAGTTCAAATATGTTCTAAGCATAAATAGCCAACTGTGGGGGATAAAAGGTCATATCAGCCTATTAAAAAATTCTGATCAGATTTTTTATTTTATTTTATTTTTTTGACGAGGAATGGGGCAAATTGGCTCTTTTGATAGTGGTAGAGGTTGCTGACCCCTGATCGAGAGTGACCTTTGTATTAAGCTGAAACCTTTCAACACACACACACACACACACACACACACAGAGGTCCTTTTTTGACTCATACATGCTATAGAGCTGCAGGTTTACTGTGAAGAATATTTTAACTACTGCAGAATTTAAACCAGCAACCCACAGCATGCTGGACGGTCTCTCTCGCTACCTGGTGTCTTGCTCAAGAACATTTTGTTACGCAACATGCAAGCACCAACCGCAGATGAAAATGAAATGGATGGACATAACACACACAGAAATTACACTAAAAGTACATTTCAGCTTTGTGTGTAACTGTGACAGAAAGTTTCATTGATTTTGTGTTTTTATTGATCACAGTGCACTTATGATTGATGTGATGTAGTTTGTTGCTAGCCGCCCAGGGCAGCATTTACATGAGCGGCCACTATTGATTCAGCCTTCCCACATTCACACTCAGAAATATCATACAGAGTGAATTCTGCCTTCTTCAGAACACAGTGGACAGCAGGGGAGAGGCTGAAACTCAGGGAACACTTCACACCTACTTACTGCAGCACAAAAGAAGAAGAAGTTGATTTTTACGTTTATTGCATTCTATTTCTCTGGCAAAGTTCGGCTTTGTGCGTTACAATGTGAGAAGTTTGTTTTTCCTCCAGTCAAAAAGTGAGTAGTGTTGAACGCGTGCCGAGATACAGAGGGGGAGGAGTGAGAAAGAGCGAGGGAGGGTGAGACAGAGAGAAGGAGACTGAGAATGGGAAGAGAAAGAGATTTAAAAAACTGGAAGAAGATGAAGAAAGAGTAGGAGGTAGAGAAAGTAGGACTGAGGAGGAGGAGACAGGCAGAGTGTAAGTGGAAAGAAAGAGATAAATTGTCAAAGAAAGTGAGAGAAAATGGTGGAGGAGGAGAGGAGGAATAGGGGAGAGAGGGGCCGCAAATGAACCAATGATGGAAAATGAAGAGAGAGGATGCGGTTGTTGGATGGGCTGTCAAACTCACTCAACACTCAGTCACTTGCTTTAAGTGTTATTGCTATGATGTGAGCCAAGTAGCCATGTTAATTTGATGAGTCAAAGGCATGTTGATGAGTCAGTGCGTGAGGAGGTGGCGGTGGAAAAATAGTGGTGACTTCACATGGATGGCCATCACACTGATTATGTCCTCCAGCCTGACGCAGGCAGGAGAAAGAGCTAATTTCATTTAGCAGTGAAGGGGGCGAAGATCGACCTCGTCTGCTCTGTGTCAGCAACACGCCTGCCAATCAATCACACAGGTACACATGTTAACACCCGACTAAACTGCACTTGAGACAGAAAGGATTTCACTGGCTGTGTTTAGCACGACAGTAATGTGACAAGTAGCTTGTTCGCTTTGGATGAATCTCTCCAGATCTATCACATTTTAAAACTTTTAAACTTTTGAAACTGACAAATCTTACAACATGACTACAGACAAAATTAGTTTATGAGTGTTTCTGATCTCTTGGATTCAAGTTTAGTCATGTTTATTAGTTATCATCAATATTGACTACATCTGGTGTGAAAGTCAGATGCTTTGTACACCAAACCATGAATTTTCCATAACAAAAGACAGGGCATTATAAACTGTGCCAATCAAATGAAATGTACACTGGTATCAGTGATGGAACACAGTGACACAGATACGGGAAGTGACTCTCAGGTGCGTTATGTCATTTCTGAACTGTCTGTGATGTCACATTTCTTCCTTTACTTCCTTTACAGAGAGTTGTTTGACATTAAAGTGGAAATGGAACATGGAATAATATGAATGTAGTCTGTATGATTTTTACCTAAGGCAAGACATGGCACCAAATTCAAACTTTATATTTATCTGGTATTGCTGGAAAACCAGAAAGTAATTCAGTCTTTCGTCAATAGGACACAGCCATCTTCACACAAGCTACATGGTGAAACCACTGGTATGGTTCTGGTTCTGCGTGTGGGGAGGGTATACGTTGCATCGCCGGCGTGGATGAACCTTCATAGTTGTTTTGATGTAACTGGGGTTTTGGATTACTCATACAGACATGCAAATACAAGAGAGGTACCATTACGAAAGTAGTGAGAGGTAAACTTGGTTAAAATTAATTTTTCCCAAGGCCAGAATAACTTTATCATCTCTTAATGAGGAGGGAGTTCTTCATTTCCAAAATAACATTAACGTTAATTCGTAACTACGTTACTATGTTACTTTGGAAGCAGCAAGACCTTGGGGTGTCTTCACGTTTAGAATAAAAAGACAGTTTGTTTTGTTTACTGACAAACGGATGGGCTCATGTTTAACAACCCGAACTGACAGCTTGGTTAGGCTAACGTTAGCTACATTAGCTGCCAACATTACAGTAACGTTCAGCCTACGGTACACCAGTTAACGTTAAGCTTCAATCTTTAAGCCAAATCAATCTTGTGAACTGACACCTTGATGAAAACAAGTTAAACACACACTCACCAACTGTCTCCATCAAGGTTTCAGTTCACAACATTGATTTGAATAATTACTATAACATTCGAAATGCTGCCACTATGATCATCACCAGCTAATGCAGCTAACGTAAGCCTAATCAAGCCGTCAGCGTGGGTTGGTAAACAAGCGCCCATCCAACTGTCAGTGAATTAAAAAAGTATTTTTTATTCTTAACGAGAAAAAAACCCCAAGATCTTGGTGCTTCTAAAGTAACGTAGTAACATTAATGTTATTTTGGAAACAAAGAGCTCCCTCCTAATAAAGAGAATTGGCTTCAAAATTAGATGACAGTCTCGGCTTGGGGAAAAAAAGAAATTTTTTTACCACATTTACTTCTCACTACCTTTGTAATGGTTCCTCTCTCGTGTTTGCATGTCCATATGAGTAATCCAAAACTCAAATTCGCCGGTCAAAACAGCTGAGAACCAGCAATGCAACGTCCTTCTCACAAGCAGAACCCTACCTATGACATCACGGCTTAGCTTGTGTGAAGATGGCTGTGCCCTATTGACAAGAGAGTGAATTACTTTTGGTTTTCCAGCAGTACCAGATACATATAAAGTTTGAATTCAGTGTCTTAGGTAAAAATCAGACAAACTACATTCATATTGTTCCATGTTTCATTTCCACTTTAAAATGTTAAATTTTTCTGGATACACCAATTGTTGATAGATGGATGGATGGGTAGTTGGGTGGGTTGATTGATTGACTGATTGATTGGTTTTAAAAGTAGGGGCAGTGCATATTAATGAACAGTGACTTGACAATATGTTGGATTGTAGCCAGAGGCTCATTTCTATCTGTCGTCCCTAGGCAGGTTGACAAAACAACATAAAACAGAAAGTTAGTCACAACAACAAAAAAATGTACAATATTCACTCACAGAGTTAGCAAAAACAAAAACAAAAAACTGCGAGAAAAAAAAACAAACAAACCCCACCACATTTAACAGTACATTTACTGAGGTACAGTATTAGATGCTGCACATGAAAAACCAGGAAAGACCATGGAGGTTAAAGTGCATTGTGCTGAGAGTTAAAATGACTGGTGGAGAACTGCTGTTGCACATTATGAATAGCTGACACACTGTCCCTTGCATGTTAAGGTAAAGTGCAGGTGTAAATTGCACGTGGCCAAAGTGCTAGATAATAGAAAGTGCTAATGTAGATTGCACCTTGCCCTGCTGTACAATAAAGTAAAATGAATGTTTGAAATAGGAATTGCACAACACTATTGCACAAGATTAGATTATATAAATTTGTGTATAGCGTTAAGCTGTTTACACAGACATATGTATCTTAAGGTTAGACATGGTCACAAATGTGATTTGTCCTTGGCCATACCTTCAGATGATCCTTAAAAGCTGCAAAGCTGGAGAATTCTGATTGATTAATTGATTGATTGATTGATTGAACCATTTTCTGCTTTCAGTGTTGGTGCTAAGTAGGGATGGGAATTGATAAGATTTTAACAATATCAATTCCATAACGAATTCTGCTTATTGGCCCAATTCTTTATTGATTCCTGATCAGTTTTCTGTTTGGTAAAAAAAAAATAGGCCCACACAGGTTTACAATGTCAACATAGTTTTAATTTGTAAATTGTCTGAACACTGCGAAATTTCTGCCTAAGATTTTAACAAGCAAAAATGAAATGCTCTTTAACTTAAAAGTTTAGACCTTGGAAAATAAAACAAACAAGCATTGTTGTTGTTTTTCTCTGTAAGGTGAAGCCATGCCTTGGACCTTCTCTTTCACTCAGCCATGCAAATTATGCAATCAGTTATTCTCATGGATGCACAGTGTTGTTGTTCTAATGACGCATGAGCTTTATCAACATGGAATTAACAAAAAAATGTGCCAGCATCAGTAAGAGTATTTGATAATTTTTGGAGGCATGTGATTCTGATGGACTGAAGAATCAGGCATCTGTTCTCTGGAACCAGTTTTCGATTTCCAACCCAAGTGCTAAACTATGCAACTCAAAACAATTCAGACCCTTTCAGACTTGCTGAGATGAAACTAATAGCAAAGTATGTGAAGAAAGTGAAAAATCCAGCAATAAAACAGATGGGAGCTGAAAGGAGAGCAAATATTGGACAAACAATCATTAGGCGAACACAAACAACTCCAAATTAATGCTTCAGTTGTTCTCTGTCTGCTGGATGTGTGAACACCAAACTGTTTGGCAGCCCAAAGGCTGTGATAAATGACATGTCACTGGTGTTTGCCAAGCCCAAAAAAGAAAATCAATTAATGCAGTTTAAATGAGTGATGCTGGGAGCTTATTTGCAGATACAATGAGGCCACTTTAATATTTGCTTATTTAATATCTTCTTTCATTGACTCAACATCACCATCCAGATAAAATGTTTCACATGTCGTCACAAAGACCCCCAAGAAAGCTTTCATCATGTATGCTTCAAGAGCCATTTACTCAGTCATTACAGTCTCTCTCTCTCTCACACACACACACACAAATAGAGAAACATGCTTTATTGGATGAAGATTCTGAATAATGAAAGTTTATGAATTTTCATACTCATCCACTTTACAGTAAGGAATGCACTCTCATTAAATCCCCGGCTCATGCAGGGGCATCCTGCACATAATGCATCACTTCTGATGCACTGGAAAGTCAGTTTAAGTGACTGAGAATGACTGGCAATGCTCGTCTTTGCCTTCTAAGATCCAGCCTGCTGATTTAGACATGATTTACACATTGCACATACTTTTTCCTGTTTTATTAACACATCATCTTCCCAGAAAACACTTTTATATTTAATAGATGTTTATATCAAAACCCTATGAGAAAAAAAGCCCCATATAAAACATCTGAGGCTGCACTTACATTGTTTGCAATGGTGACCTAAATACATTCGTGATGGCAGTTTAAAACAGTTTCTTGTCAACTTTCAAATTCATTTTTCATCATTTGTTGTTCATCTTTTCCTCCTTTAAGTCATTTAATCTCTTCTTCTGTTGTTTTTACAGACTCTCCCTTCAGTCTTTTGTTTTGTTCTTTCAGCTCACCATCATCTGCCTCTTGAGTCATGCTTGTCTTTTTATTCTTTTCCTTTTCATTCAGAAGACGCATCTATATCTCCCTGCATGGCTTTCTTCCCCTTGCACAAACCAGACCTCTGGCTCTGCTTCTCTTCATGTCTCAGACACAAACATCTGATTTCTTGTTGCCTTTCTTGTTGCTAACATGTTCTTCCTCTTTTCCTGCTTGCTTCAATTTTTCTGTGTTCTGTCTCATTCACAAGCCCCAGTTTTGTCTTATAGACTCTTTTACTTGAAATTCATCCTCCTGTTCCACTCTTTTAAGCTTCCATACTCAGGTTAGTTATTTTTCAGCCTCTGTCACTATTTTTCCTCTCTTTCCACGTATTCTGAAGCCACTGGAAAATTAGTATTTTCATTTCAGTATTTCTTTTCATCCGTGACTCATTTCTACATCCACTTCACCTCTTCCTCATCACATGCAGCAGTCATGGCAGTAGTTGGTGTTAGGCTGAGCACAGAGGACTCTGTTAAAGGAATGATATGGTGGATTCAGTCGGGCTAATCCCATTAACTGCTGGAATAAAAAAAGTGGGGGCCTCAGGAAAGAGTTGTCATTTTGATAAATTGTACTGTACCACAATGTAGATGCGTTGGCAAAGCTTATGTTGTTGTGAGTGCTCTCACTGTCACTCTCCCAGAGTAATTCAGAAGTCCAATTCATATTTAAAAACTATCCTTAAATCCACTATAAGCAGCATCTGGCCTCGGCCTTTCGAAGGGCTTTTAAGCAGCAATGATGAGGGGAAGCCAGTGGGAGCATGAAGAGTCTGACATGCAGACGATCCCTGAATAAATACGCCTTTGGTCAGGGTCAAGAGGAATATTACAGCCCAGAAACTGCTTAGGAAGCAGCGGGGATCTTCAAAGTACTTTGTCACCCAAAATTTCCAATTAAAAGGCAAAATCCTTTCATGTTTTTCACTCCTTCTCCATGCAACGCACTGCAGGATGATGTGAGGTTGAAAGAGTTTCTCTCTGTTGGCAAGTTTGGGTTGATAATGAATGATGAGACAATAGGTCAACAGCAAGCTTTACATACTAGATTAAATAAAACTTTAGATATGTTTGGCCCAAAACACACAATGACACACACACATTTTAAAATGTGAATAAAGTTTTGTGGGCACCAAGAAGGTGATGACTGTTTCATGTTTACTTAAGGGCGAAACATGAAGCAGCTATGAGAGCTGCTTGAAATTCTCAACAGAAAAATAAGCTTTGTGAAAAAACAAAGGCTAAATAAAATTCTTCTTTCTAGATAGATATGATTAAAACTACTAGTCTTTCCTGTCAGGCTGATGGAATCTGGGGCAAAAACAAACGCACTCAAGGCAAACTTAATTTAAAAAAAAAGAAACTTTGCAGTTAATAAAAATACTCGAGAAAAAGGGGAAAATCTTTAAGTCTTGTATAAACTCGTAAATTCATATAGTAATAAAAAACACCGGCACCAACATTTGGTTGGCACTGGTGTTTTTCTTGACAGCAGTCATGTTGTTCAGCTGCAGTGACAAATGACTGACATGATTTCAGGTAAAGAAAAACCATATTATAGATACAAGCTCCTCTAATTTCCTGCCTGTGTGTTAAATCAATTAGACCTTTCATTGGTACAATCCTCTCAGAAATGCATGAATGAGGAAAAAAGTCCAGCCTGAAGCAAATGTGTTTGAGGCAGGAAAAAACTGCAGTAGCTCTGAGTGAATGCAGGAAACAACAACAGCTGTCTGTTTACACCAAACCGCTCACAGGTCATTGACCTGGTCTCAGTGAAAGGCAACTGAAAAATCAAGGAGATTAATCAAGTCAAGATCAAGATCTCTGATCCCTGAATAGAGACAGAGGCGATCATCACCCCCAAGTTTTAACCTGACTGAAGCAAGGTGCAATTTCTGTGAACTAAACGATGGAAAGTAAACTTTTGCTCTAAAATTTATTTAATTGGCAACATTCACAACCAGTTGTTAATGTATGTTCTTCATAATTAAACCTATTATTATTATTCCACTGCGTTTTTGAACTACTTCAACATTCTTCAACGAATTCAAACTGTTCAAAATTCAAAATATTTAGAAAAGTCAGGAGATTGGAGCCTCTATTCAGAATTTTGAAAAAATTCTGAATTTCCTTGATATCGTGCATTTTCTGATGAAAATTCCCCATTCAAAGTAAATGGGGAAAGGTTCAAAATTTCATAATTTTCAAAAGATTACTGTTCATTTATACTTTCAGCTACAAACCTCATTCAAACATCAGAATATTCCAAATTCCTTCTAAATTTCAACATCCATTATCTTTCAAAATCATTCAAAATAATCAAAATATTCAACTTCATTTGCAGTGTCGTTATAATGGGTTCAAATTGGAAATCTACTCAACCTCACACAAATTCAACTTCTTCCAGTTAGTTCCAGCTGATCAGTTCAAACATTTCAGTGATTCATGCTAGCATAAGTGTTTAAAAAATATTCATCTTCTTCAGGTGGCATTCCACAAATGCTTTATCAGCATCAGTGTTTGCACCTGTAATTTCTTCAGAAATTGCATTCCCTAGTCAAACATAAAATTGTGCTTGCATTTTTGGGATGCATAAAACTGTACACAGAGTCTTTTTATAAATCCTCTTGATTTACCAGAAAATAAATTGTCTTGACTGACCTTCTGCCTAAGAACCTCGGCTCCTTTCTACATTTAACATGGTCATAAACAATATTCTGAGCCCTGCTGCAGTTTTAATAGTTTCACCTCCTTTTTTCTAAAACCCTCATTTACATATGAACAGACCCTCAAACACCTCCAAACAAATCATGTGTGATTACCTGCCTCTCTGATGGATGAAAGCTTCTGTAAAGAGACTCATGATGACGAGGAGGAGGAGGAGGAGGAGGTTTTAATGACCACTGTTTGCTTTTTTTGTGCAGCTCAGTCGCTCATTAGAAGCAATATTTAAAACTCACTCAGAGCGAGTTTTATTGAGATTTATGAACACATCAGACCGAAACATCACACCGATCATTAGATGCGTATTGGAGCAAAACAATTAAATAAATGAAAGTTTGTCAAGTGAAGGATTCTGGGCTTTAGATAATTTGACCAAATATAGACTTTATAGTCAAAGTATGTGATTTTATACTTTGGTTATGTATCCTAACTTGGCCTTAGATCCCTTAAAATGAAATGAAGTGCTTATAATTAAGGTTAAGGAACAAAATTACACTTTTTTTTTAGTTTAGTGCTTGTTTATTCACATACACACACACACACAAACAAAACAATTTGCTTGACCATAAATTAGTTAGTTAC
>JAQLOL010000003.1:27385837-27396560 GCA_029783665.1 Naso thynnoides
AGACAGAACAATGGAGGCAGTGAAGGGATGAGCGATGGGGAAAAGGAAAAGAAGAGAGAGAATGAGGTGCTGGAGGAAGGAGAAACAACAAAAGACAAAGGACGAGCAAAGGTGAGAGAGCCGGGATCGAGGGACAGGAGGAAGAAACGGTGAGGAGAAGGAGACTGAGAGATGGAGGGAGCAAGAATGAGATGGAGGCAGCTGTTAGCACCCTTGTGTTGGAACCCCGAGGCGATGATTAATTGACCGAGAAAAAGCGTCGTTCCCCACGGATAAAACACAAAGATGACTCGGGTTGATTCCAATATGTTCCCTGTCTCAACTCTCTCCTCTAAGCCATCATTAGTGTCCCAGACTCGCTGCCCTTGCCCGCTTACTTTGTCAGACCTGCCTCATCCTCTGCAAATGGCTCCGGCAGGAACTGGGAGGTTTATTATTGTGACTCCTATGTTGTGTTTGTGCAAACAAATATTCAACTGTGAAATTTAAAAACTCTAAAAAATGATGTGAACCTTGTAATTACCTTCTGGACTGTCAGAAAATCACTGGAGTGAGTGAGTGAGTAAAAGGCCTAAAAACGGGGAGGAGAAACTGCATTCACTCTAAACGAGTGTGAGGAACTTCAGCTCTGTTTGTGAAAGAAGACTAAAAGATGAAAAACCCCGAGCAAGTAACCTTGGTGTTCTTTTTGATCACGACTGGAAGATTGACGCTCGTTATAAACATCACCCAAACTGATTTTAGTATCTCAGAAATGTTGCATCAGTAAAGGATTTTCTGTAAAAAACAGATAGTGACCACCGACTGATGCAGACTTTCATCATTAACAAGCCTGATTACTGCAGTGCTCGTGTTTGTGGTTCAAAGATGCCTTTAGATTAACTGCACATAGTTTAAAATGCAGCGACTGATGTGCTCACTTAGTCTAAAAAAAGCAGCAGGCATTCCGTGTGCTTTAATCACATTTTATTGGTAGCCTGCATTCAAATAGACTGTTTGATGTGTTATTGGTCCTTAAAAGTCCAAATAAGTCCGATGACTCCACGAAAAGACCAAAATGCACGTTGTTTTAGTCCGTCCCAGTACTTTGAGTTTCCCACCGTGTCTTTGTCTGCATTTAGTGCTCTAGTGCAATGGTTCCCAAACTTTAAGCCCCGGACCCCCAATGTAGCGACACCAGAGACTGAGGACCCCCACCGACCTTGGAGGTGGAACGTAACATTACGCACAGCCACGCACACCAAGGTTGTAATAGTTTTGAATTTTTCATTAGTTTTAGTTTTTATTTCGTTTTGACAATTTTTTAAAATCAGTTAGTTTTAACTAGTTTCCAGAGTGGATTTGCTAGTTTTTATTTTCTGAAAATGCTTTGTTTTAGTTTAGTTTTGATTAGTTTTAGTGTTTCTTCATTTTTTTGGTAATATGAGGTATTTGTCAGGTGCGTGATTCAAAAAGGTCAGAATTAGTAGGCTATGTTGCAATGAAAACTCAAAAGATATCATTTAAAAAAAAGTTAGGACAGACGAACAACCATCCACAAATCAAATGTTACGGTCCACGAGATAGCAGCCTTAAGTGCAAACTGAGCGTAATGCAGCTTCTGAGGTTAGACGCAGGCAGCGTGCCGGGTAAAAATCAGAAGAGCCGACAGACTAAAGACACTCATGAACATAAGAGCATGAGCTCAGTAATGAGACATGTCACACAAAACACGAGCAAACTGAAAGCGGTTGTCTCGCGTTCCTTCTCTGTGCTGCCTGGCCTGGGTGGAGCTTCTCTCTCGGGGTCGGGGGGGCAGGGAGGCTTCCTTCCAGATTCGTGGGGCTTTTCCCCTTGACAAGTGTTCAGCATATTTTATCACCAGCTTCCACTTCAGGGCACTTACTTCTATTCGTGACAGTTATTTTCAAAAAATCCCAAATAGGACTCCGCCGCTTTCTCCTGACTCTCGCTGTCGCCATTATGCCAGCCGGCGGGGCACAAACATGTGACGTCATGGACCGTCGGGTGCCGTACGGTGCTGACAGCTGGTGTAAAGCTTAATTAATACAGTATATTTCACGTGAAATAAACTGGCAAAGATAAAAATGGATGACAATTTCTTTAGAATTCTAGCAGGTTTTGTAAACACACGTTACAGTTTTAGTTAGTTATCGTTTTTTAAAAAAAAACGTTTTTATTTTTATTTCAGTTAAGGAGAATGTTTTTCAATTCCAGTTTTCGTTATTTCGTTAGTTTTCGTTTTTGTACTATAATAACCTCGATGCACACACACACACTATAAAGCCTACGGAAACACAAAAGAGCAACAGCTTAACAGCCATAACGTTATTTTAAAGTAATTTATGACAGAAGATAAAGAAGATTATCACCAGAATTTCTACAATGATGGGTTAAATATGCAATTTTAAATCATTTAAAAAATGTATTTGCTCTTTACATCACCCTCAGAGAGCTATTTCCTTTGGAACCACCTGCTGCTGTGCGTAGGAATACAGACGTTTTGCGCTTGAGGCTTTGTAGTTCCAAATGAAACGGCTGTAAGACGGGAATGTACTGTAAAGCACTAAACATTTTAAAAGCAAAGCGCACAGTAAAGGGACGTATATACTTAAGGTCTTGTATGATTCCGTTAATAAAGGAGATTCGCTGCAACGTTACTCTGCCAGGATTTACACTGTCCCAGTCACTGGGCTCACGTGCATTGTTTCCGCGTAAGGAAAGTATAAACCAAATCATGGAACACACGTCAAATACTCACATTCAACCCAGATGGAAATAAAATTATCAGAGGACTTTGGAGTTAGCAGAAAAACAGCAGCTAATTTCATCTGAAATTCTTACTCACGTCTGCGGTGAAAATCACTGACATGGTTGTTTTAGGCAATTAAACAAACAAACAAACAAACAAACCCCCCCATTGAATTACTCTTACAAAGCTTACGAAGTGAAAATACTCTATGTGCTGTTTTTCCCCTCTGCTCCTCTGACGCTGAACCTCCCTCTCACAGCCATCTTTCTTCGATGCTTCGTATTTAACGTGCCATACATGAGATAATTTGTTGTGACTGATATCAACACAGATCAGGACAGACGGAAAACTTTCTTATCAGACTTTGGATGCATAGACAAAAAACTTCATATAATCAGTGCTCATTTTGGCCTCTCATGGGATTTAAAAACAAAAAGCAAAGGTACCGTAAAATACTTTATCTTCAGGAAAACAGTCTCTTTTTTGGAAAATGTCTCCTGAAAATCCAACCCTGACCTTTGAGGTTGTTCCACAGAGAGCAGCTAACACTCAGTTCTTACCTTCACACTCCATTAAAACCCTCTAGGACGCTGCCTCGAGCAAAACAAATCACAGAGCCGGAGGCTTCCTGACCTAATCGTGACATTGACAAGCTGGAGTGATTGTCTGAAGCACTAAACAGTCGAGGATATTTAATTTTAAAAACTATTTAAGAACAATTTGCTAAGAAGACATATTGTCACAAGAGAGAGTTGTATGCTAAGGTAAGTTAGTTCCCACATGAGGAAAAGAGAAGTTTGCAATCGGGTCAAAGAATATCAGAAGAACTATTTTTAAATTCAAGTCATTTTGACTCAGCATCTCTGAGCATTTAAACCTATTTTTATCTGACAGCCTTCTCAGTTTTTATTTCAGTTGTGCTTTGGATCCTTTTGTTTTCTTTTACTGGAAAATGGATTTACATATAATTAATTTTTTATACATATATTGACTACATATTGAAGATGTTATATATTGAGCATATTTGAGTTCCTCTTAATGTTTTAACTTATGTATCTGCAACTTCTACGATTTACAAACCTTTGCTTCCATGACTTGAACAGAGAACAAGACGTAAGTTAAATATCTGCAGCGATAAAGACTCGCGGTGACGTGCTAACCTTTGGTGCCGAGCAGCGTGGGGGAGCTCTGCAGGAACTCCCCAATCTTCTGCAGCTTTCCTTCTTTTCTGCTTTGGATGCTGCTTGGAGAGTCATTACAACCTGCTGGGGAGGATATCTGATCACAGACAGTGAACCGTGATTAGTCCGTCAGCATGTACAGTGCATATTTATTTCAGTAAAAAGTGGCTTAAAGGGGCAACAGACAAAATCAGTTCAACACTAGCGGTCACAGTTCAGCCCCAAATTTACACCAGAACGAACCTGCATGTCAACAATCTGCAATCTACCTGGCGATATCATGATGTCATTTCAAGCGTAAAATGTCTAATTGTCTCTTTCCATGATGCATGGCGCGTCCAAATCTCAATTACAGCACAATATAACGATATTTATTTGATTATTATTGAACTGGTGTCGTTCGTCGAGTCACTCGTCTGGCTGTAACATTAGCGGGACTGCGTTGAATATTAAAATAAGTGTATCTGCTCTTCAGTTGCTGCTGTTTCATAGGCAGGGAGTTCACATGAGCTAACACGAGTGTGTGGCCGTCCCAGCCACCAAATCGAAGAAACTTAGAAGCTTGAGGACATCACACAGAGAGGGCGTGCGTGACATCACTCTCCATTCTAGCGGTCGATACGCCACTCGTTCTTTACACAGCAAAACATGTTTTCCCTGAAATCTAATGAGGCTGAATTTTGTATTTAGCTCCTTTAAAGAACAAGTTTATTTGAAAAAAACAAACAAAACAAAAAAACAACTGTGCTGAGGCAGTCCAGTTAAGCCAAACTATACAAATCAATAAAAACTAAAAAGAATTGTCGATCTTTAGCTGCATTGTTTGGAAAACTAGCTGAAATTTTAAAATTAACTGCTTTTAGCAGAGTGTCCTTGGATGCAGATTTACAAAGCAGAGGATAGTTGCTGTGTCTTCACCACAGTCATTTTGACTGGAGAAACCATATAAGCAATTAAGCTATCAAATCAAACCATGTATTATAAAACCAGAGTGCCAGTGAAGCACAAAAAAACAAGACAAATGTGACCTGCTTATGTAAGAATGATGACTTCAGGTTGGCTGTGACCTACTGTATCATAAATTTATACTCTTCCAATGTAGGATTAGCTTCACCTAGGAATTATTCATGATAATACATGTGTGATGTGTCAGAGCACATGTTCACGGTTATGCGTGTGTGTGTGCTTGTCACCTCCTCTGGGTTTGGGGTCAGCTTTGGCGTCAGTTTGGTCCTCGTGTTCCTTCTATTCTGTGCCTCCACCTCTTCCTATTAACACACAGGGCAGAAATACACAAGCACACAGAAAATTAAGACAAGCAGACAGACAAAGTGTGTACTGAGTCATCTCTACCAGAGGATTAGCAAGAGGCAGACGAGCAGAGAGAGTTGGAAACAGGGAAGGAGCTAAAAACAGCCACAAAATGTTTCATAACGACAGGATGTTTTGGACGAGAAGTGGCTGGTCATGAATACAAGTTAGACATCAGGCGAAAAACGTTCACTTTGTGCACCGGCCTCAGCCGGCCGTCTATTCCACTCTCTGCATTTAACAGCCAGAGTAATTCTCAGAGAGCGAAAACAAGCGACAATTGAGGGTTATTTACCTGCCAGAGGGGCTTGAAGAGTTGACAAGCTCAAATGCTACAAGTCACAATATATTGTCTGGCTATCGCAAAAACACCCAATTAATCTTCAATTTTCTCTCTCGAAAAAGACTCTTCTGTCAGTCACGAACACTATCGTCAACGATGCAAAGAAGACCTTTCATTAAGATTAAACAAAGCAAAAAATAAATAAATAGAAGAGTCAATGTTGTTTTCTTTATTCTCTGGTCAATTGTGGAATGAAGCCTTTGTCTATCAGAAACTAAAGTAACATTGTTTTAATGGTTTATTATTATATATTTTTTATGTGGGTTCCAAATTTTCTATCAGGTCCAAAATTTTGGATCCATGAATACCTGGTGAAGGGGGTGAGCATAACAATGTGGTGTGTTTTTGACAGCAACAGTAGAGCTCTATGACACAAAGAAACAGGATATACCAGAGTATGGATACACAAATAGTACTTACTGGGATACATTCATTGCTGATTGGGGTTTTTACTAATATAAAATACAAATTTGAAATAGCATTTTTTGATTTTAGCTGTTTTCTATGTTTATATGTGTTTATCTGATGCTTTTTTCCAAAGCAATATACGAATGAAGTACTATGCAGACCTTGAATGTGGCTGTAATCATATCAACATCTATTCATTATCTAAATGTATGCTGGGTTACAGCCAATTCGCAAGCAATGCCAAGATCCATTCATGCTGTTTCATTCAGGAAGGGTGGATATACCCCCTATGATGTACACAAATTCATTTTCATTGCCTCTCCTTCTCTCTCTCTTTACCCTGTTCCTACTGCCTCAGACACTCCTCCCACATCTTGTCCCTCTCCCTAACCCCTGACCACCCCTTGCTCTCCTGCCTTCCTCATGCCTCCCCTCTCGTGAGCACAGTGTAGAGCTGGCAGGCCCCCCACGTCGCTGGCCTATTAACAGGGCTGGGTTTGCTATAATGATGCCTGTCCTTATGTCCTTGCAGCTGCTGCAGTGCTGAATAGGGAGGATAAATGTGGGATCCTTAACATCCGCATCATTGTTTTACTGCCACTCTCTGCTGTCATGTGTAGTTGACTGAGAAGGGAAATGCTCCCAACAACTTATATGTCCACATCTAATTTGGCATGGCTGATGGTATTTTTATTTTCTTTATCTGATATCAGTTTCAGCTTTGATATACTCGCCATAATATTGCATTTTATATAACATTGCATTTCATTAGTTTTTAACTATCAGTAGTAAAGATTTTCTGAATTTCTCTGAGTAAAAATATTATTTGTTACATTTGATTCATTTTATGAACACCTTGTGATCAATACAAGAACATAATGTTTAGGGTATACAGAAGATTTTCAAATCAAAATCAATATCAAAAATTATAGAAGCCAATCAAAAAAAAAAAACTTGCATGCAGGTATCTGATCACGTACAAAGATAATGCTAATGTTGACAATGAACCAATGATAGAATGGGCAACAATGGTGGAGGATCAATGTCAGCTTTCTTCAAACTCAGAGGAGTCTGTGATATGCTTTTACAACAACAACACACACATGGAATGTGTTGTCCCATATGTATGTATCTGTGTGTACATTATGTGTCCATGTTTGATAAGACAACAAACAGCTGCTGCAGGGTCCATTAGTCAGCTGCTGTATTTATAAGGTGATGACCACAGAACACTAGCAGCTGCATCACACAGGGACGTACACAGAAAGTGGGACAGAGAGGACACAGCAAACTGACGTCTTCAATTTGCTCATCTCTTAAATTCTACCAGTTCTTAAAATGACGGCTGAACTTTTGTAAGCCTGGGCAACCTATGTGTCTGCACAGGATTACAAACAGCCACTTGCTGGCATATCAAAGACAGAGACAGCAGGGGAGGCTTATAGCACAGGTCCAATGAATCACTAAGAAGGTTAAAGTGTAAGCTGTAAATAAAATGTTTTCAATATCAAGAAATTTACATTATTTAAAGTTATATACAGTAATTTAAAGAGGCCATTTATCCTTTATGGGGCTTTTATTGAGAAATAATAATGATAATCCCTTTATTGATCCCCTTGGGGAAATTCACTCTGCATTTTACTCATCCTATTCATAGTTAACCTTAACTACAAGCCAGGGGCAGTGGGCTGCCGCTGTACAAAGCCGTGGCCGAGGGCACAGCCTGTGTACGGGGCGCCTGCTCTACTAACTGAGCCACCAGTCGCCCCTAGCATAACACATAGATATTTGTTATGCCAATATGCTTCCTTCCACATGCATCTGGGCATGGACATGTTGGCAAAGCAGGAGCAAAGCATGTTTATAAAAATGGAAAAGTAAAGAGTGAATATTGTAGATTAGTGAACAATGTTAAGCACTAGGTTTAACATTAGCTACAGTACTTATTACCAGGTGTGTGAATGTGTTTGCATACGGGGCCTGTGTGATGCATAACCGCAGTAGTGCTGGGGTATTGGTGCTCGTAGATAGTACACGCTGCATGCAGCTTCTGCTTGCTTCTCTTTGCTTTCGGTTACTGCCACCGCCAAGCCCTCTTTGCAGAGGGTGAAAAGAGGAGCTGGGTGCACAAGCCTCCTTCTGCCAGTACACTGTCTCTCCACTGCCAAGACTCCTGCAATGCCTTCTGGTCAGTAGGTGCCTTGTAGACCTGGGCTAAACAGTAGTGATCTTTGAGAAGCAGTGGACTCCAGAAAGAAGAAGTGCATTGGTGTGTGGACATGCCCTGGCATCTCTCAACCACTGGTGGGGTTAGGTTAGGTAGTTTATTGTCCTCAGAGAGGAAATTGGTTTTCACACACATAAAAAAAGTAAACACACATGAAAGAATTCAGCACACTTGAAACAGTTCATAACACACACAAAACAGTTAACAACACACACAAAGGCCAACTAGTTTGGTAGCTGTGTGTGTAATTTTAGGGAGTCTGTTCTTCTTGGCAACTGTCCGCATTTTATAAAAACAGATGGCGCCATACAAGATAACTGGTTCAATGATACTTTGACATAGGTTAGACAAAAATTTTAATTTGCAGACTGTGGAGAGTCTCAGCTATGGGCCAAATTCAAGGGCAGATGGGGCTCAGCGCCCCACAGTTTGGACAACTGGGGCTTGTAACACCTCCCATGGAGTCTTACACAGTCAATCATGGAGAATCCAGTAATACCAAACCCTACACTTCCAATACTTCCAGCGGCAGGAGTCTGCAGGTGCCACACAGCAAACCATGGTGCTGGTCTCCTCCTGGGGGACGGCATGACGACTGGACCTCCAACCCTGATGACGAGACCCCAAACCTGGAGGAGAGGGTCCAGTCTGACTATATCACAAGATTCACAGCACTTTCCTCTGTCGGAGACCATTCACAACGGGAACCCTACATGCCAATACAGTGAGGGAGGATGCACATTGTGCCAAAGAGAGCGGGATGGAGATTCTGGGAGTCCAGGAGCATAGGAGAGTACACCATGACCCAACTGTTTACTGCAGAGTGGGAAGATGCTCATTCATCTGCATGGCAAAACAAGGACCAGGCTGCAACAGGTGGTGCAGGGCTAATGTTGAGTTCTCGGGTGCACAAGGCTCTCCGTAGGGTTTACCAGCCCACTGCTACAAACCACAGCAGTGGATATCTTGCAACCCTTCTAACAGAACATGAGCTATTGGCTGCCAACACCCTGTTCCAAAAAAGAATGGGTAAGAGATGAACTTTCCAGGACCAGCCTATTAGTGTGCTACATCAGTTGGACTACATACTGGTAAGGCGTAAGCAGAGAAACTCAGTCACAAACACTGAACCTTACAGCATGTTTAACTCTGTGGACTTTGATCAGAAAGAGGTTTCCATGAGGGTGAGACTGAGTTTGAGGGTCCCCAAGTCAAGTCTGAGGATCTGACAAGACTGGAAGGCATTCTCAACAAGTCCTGACCTCCAAGCTAAATACACGGTGGAGGTGAGATACCCAACTGCTGGGTATGGAGGAGGGTCCTATCGCAATGTACAAATGGTTTGTTGTGAAGCATGACAAACCATGGTGACAGCTAGGGAGTGTGTACCAGTGATGGAGAGGACCAGAGCCTCCCCTAGGTCCAGGCATCCGGAGGTTGTGACAGCTGGGGAAAAAGTAGTGGATGCAGGCTGAAGCTTCAACCACAAGCAGACTATGGAGAATTGTAAGACACTGAAAGAGGGAAATATCTTCTCTGCAATACTTTCTGATGAAAAATTACAAGCCTGATATGTGGTCTCTAACATCATCCCAGTGCCTAAATCTGGAGATCTCTCAAAGCCAGATAACTACCATGGCATCAGTCTAACCTGTATAATTGGAAAGATTTACAACCACATGATAGTGAACCGAATACAGGGAACCACTGGCCCTCACTTGAGAGAGAACCAGAATGGCTTTTGAGAAGGGAGAACCATCGTAGCCCTGATCTCACCCTAGAGGAGGATCATCGAGAAGGTAAAAAACAACAAATTGACAGCAGTGCTGAATTTTATTGACTTTAAAAAAGCACTTGATTCAATACACAGGGGCATTATGATGCCATACCATCATGATGCCATGCCCAACACGCAGACACCAACCACCAGGGTGTCCTGCAATAACATCCACGCATGGACGTACTGAGGACAGATGTTGGTGTAGAAACTACTGGAGAGCTTACAGGATGCATGGAAGAACAGATTGGCTCTGGACGTCACTGGCAGACCCATCTGAGGATGACTCAGTAGTAGCAGACCATCTGCAGCACATCCTCATCCAGTTAAATGAACATAAAATCCTGAGTGAAGTTTACATTTCTCTACAGTTGAAACATTATGGGCTCTGTTTTCGTCAGTGCGGGTGCAGAGCAGACGCAGGATGAAGTTCTGGGGGCAGTGAGTGCAAGTAGGTGTGGCATTTTTTTGGTAATTGAACACAAATGCAGGCACATCTGTGGCACCACCTGGCGCAGTGGTAGACCACTGTGATGCAGCGCACTGTCAATTTCATAATGGCTGAAGAGCAGACAGGTGACAGCCAAAGTTTACACAGGTGGAAAGTGACATACTTGTCTGTCAATGCACTGAGAGAGAGGGCATGATTTGGTAGCACCTGCTTCATTTCTGCATTCAGATTTTTTACATGTCCTTTAATGGTCAATTTGATGCACTTTAATAA
>JAQLOL010000003.1:27410351-27425699 GCA_029783665.1 Naso thynnoides
CGCACGCACGCACGCACGCACGCACGCACGCACGCACGCACGCACGCACGCACGCACGCACGCACGCACACACACACACACAAAGACACACACACACACACACATGCACACACAGACAGACAGAACCTGCTCTTAAGCCTCGTTTCCACTGACCGGTGCAGCTCTGTTTGGTACGGTGCTCCACCTTTTTTTTCACCAGGTGGGGGAAAAAAAAAAGCGTGTGTTTGAAGATCCAGTTGTTACTCAGCCGTATATCATCAGGCAACAGAGACAAAAGGAAATAATTATAATCGATGTTCAGACATTTCACTACTGTTACGTGAGCGATATGTATGTGTGACAAATAAATCCTCTTAAATCTCCTTCAAGTTGTCATATTGGTATTTTGAGTGGGCTGATTAATTCATGGTGTAACTCGCGCATTGAACATGCAAGAAAACGTTCCACCTTTAAAGTGCATTTGAGCGGCTCGGTGAATGAAATGATCTTTTTTGTTTCACACTAACGTTAAAGTTATGGCAAGGAGCCAACATGAAAAGGCAGCTAAGCGTCCTGCCCTTTTTCTATCATGTTTGAAAACGCTACTGAAACTTTACTGCCAGTGTTTAATCTCCACACAGATCATCTGATCATTTTCTCTGCCGGGTGCCAGCAGAAGAAGTCTGAAGGCTGCTGCAGCGAGCAGACCGGCAGGCTGCACTATTTGGAATCTACACGGTAACGCCTTTATCTAAAACTTGTATAAACATAATGAAGTGGTATGGTAACAGTTCTATGACAACCCTAAGCCTAACAGACTGCAGTGTGTGACGCACCACTCTCTTGGTGGCCTAATGTAGGGGGACCAAAACAGGGACGGTGTGTTGTGTTATTTGGTACCCTTCTTACATTGGAGGCGCAGAGAATTGAATGAATGTACCAAACCGAACTGTACCGCTCAGTGGGAATGGGGCTTTAGTGGAGAATGTGACAAAACGTTCAAAAGTCTGTCACACTTCACTACAGCCAATGTTGACAGTGCTCGTGACAACAACAGCAACAAGTCTTTTGCATGCAAGGGCAGATACATGAGTAATTCGTCGAAGCACCTTGTGAAAGTAATTCACATGCAGGTGGAGTTTCGCACAGTTTTCGACAGTTCATCTTTCGTTGCCCCATCCACAACAGGTAAGCCTTGTGTTAGCTGGCAGAGCCCTTTCACACAAATGATTCAAATATAGGAACATGGCTGAACAACTGTGTGACAAAGGTACAGCACTGTCGCTTAAGTTCCCCACTTCCTGTATCTGTAATTCCAAACTAAAAGCTTTTTAATTATTTGCCCACTGTGCAAGTATCAATTTTGAGGTGCAAATGCGAGTGAACTGCTTGCACCGTAGAGCCCCGCTGGGTCTCAGGACAGAGGCTGGTCTGTTTGTTCATCTGAGGGGCTGAGGTCAGACCTGACAGCAGTCTAAGTATCCACATCTGTGTAACTGCTGCTGTCCAGCATCTGCCTGCAAACACCAAATTAACAGAACTTTAGCTCTTAACGTCATCTCACGAGCTTACCTGACTGCTGACTGACACTCTGGTGTCTCTCCTTCCTCTCGACTTCCTGTTGATGGTTTCGTTCAGGCGTTTTTCAACCAAAGCAGCAGGATTATCAGGGTAGCTTTTAGTCTGACACAGGGAGAAATGATGAGAATTACAAATCGTTATGAGTAAACAAAATCATCACTTTTGAGAGGAAACCTTGCATTTTCATAACATGTAACTTTTGCTAATGCTAATGGCCATATGCGTAGACACATAATCAACTCTGATGCTGCACTGTTATTGTTTTAAAACTGATTTTTTTTATCTCCTTGGGCGATAATGGGTTGACACAGGTGTAAAAGCATGCTATCAAATAAATTTGAGTTTAAAAGTATTATACAGTTTAAAATATTACAGATGGAATACTGACGGATATATCAGACACTGGAATTTTCTTACTCCCTAACATTGATGTCAGCATCAGCCCCGAAAATTCCACATCTGCCGGTGCCCTAAATTGGATCATATTATGCTTTGATACACACATTTCTCCTCGAACAAACGTTAGTCAACAGACGATGAAAGAGGAGCAACCTCTGCTGGACTTTGTAGTTCAGAAGCACTCAAGTTCAAAACAAGAAGTTCAGTCAGTGGTCTGATGTTTACATTTTTGTTCACATTGATGATGAAGAACTTTTGAGAACTTGCTATGAATAAATTAAGTAAAAAGGTGATAGTCTAGTGGGCAAAAACATTTTTCTTGTAACTGACAAGCAACTTCTGGTCTGATCCATGAATACTTTTCCTCTCTTTTGTTTTCTTCACATTCCCACAAAAAAAAAAGCTTTTCTGTAAAGCTTTTAAGGCTTTTAAATCTATCCTGTGCGCTCTGACCTGTTCACTTCTGACCTGAGCTCAAATGCAGAACAAACATCAGTAATAAAAGATTTAAATGTGAAAGAGAGCAAAACAATTCTGCTGCCTGCCAGCCTGCAAAACCAAGAGCATCTGACTTAACGCACAAACAGTAACAATAAATCTGGGAAATCTTTAAAACTTCATTAAAAGTTGCAAAATGAAACTTTTCCATGATAAACTCAAAACACAAATCATGGCTCTCTTTGATCTCCTTCGGAACAAAGTGACAGTTTGGATTTATTTGCACATAAAGATGAGATCTTAAGCTCAGGTGTGCTTAAAAGAGACAGACAGGAGAGGGAAAAGGATAAAAAGGATGACACATGGGCATAACACTCTGATATATTTGGGTTTGCAAACTCCTTTGAACTCCTACATGAAAAAAATCCTCCGATGTAAATAATAGATGACAACTGCTGAGACTGACCTGTGTGCGCGCGTCCCGTTCGGCTGTTGAGGCCTTGAGCTCTTCCTCCAGTCGCTGGATCTCTGCGTCCCTCTCGGACAGAGCAGCCTGCAGGTTTGCCACGCTGACATCGACACTGGAACCCTGTAACAGGAAGTTTGCAGAAACTGAGGATCATGTCTGTAGAAATCCACGCTGACATGATCTTTTTTACCTAACAAGTTATCCGGAGCTCTGGACCATTAGAAAATGCAGATTAGAGAAAATGCAGCAATTTCTTTATCTGATACCTTCAGAAATCAGCAACTAACACGGGAACGATTGAAGATGTATGACTGAAGAGGAAGAATATGAGTTTTTGATTTTTTTGGTTAAACTGTCCCTTTATCACTTGCCAAGCATATTTGAAACACAAACACAATGTGTCAAATATTCCTTTCCTGAAAACGGTGATGTTGACATTCATGATTTAGAAAACTTCTTCTTTTTCCTTTTATTATTATTTTTATTATGTGCAGCTTATTTTCAGGGGGAAACAAAAATAAAACACTGTGAGCAACACGCATGGAAACCTGTTTGGAAAAAACCAATAACCCCCCAAGCAAAAGTATAACACAACACAATCAGTGGAGAACTGCACCACATATGAAACACATGCAGGAACTGCTTCTGTAGCACCACGAGCGGGTCCCCTAACACACATCTCACCCAGAAAACATGAGCTGCATTAGTTTGGACCGACGACGGTCGGATCGTGGACTCAAACACAGTTTGAGAATGCAGTTGCATATGGCTGAAACAAATGGAAATGACACAAGAAATGTAAAATGAATGACTGAAATGACAACTTTGCTGCAAATTCTATCAAACTGTCAAAGGTTTCTGAAGTTGTGTGTAATGCTGCAATCACATGAAAGCAGGTGAACTGGATGTCACTTGAGTGGATGACGGCAGGACGGTAAAAATCTGATGAGGCTGGCAGAGAATGATCGTCAACGATGGCACTGCCGTTAAAATTAGAAATATTCTAACTTTCTGTCATCCTCCACAACGGAATTTCGATACCCAACTCCTAAAATGCCTCACGCAAGGAGAAACCCTGCGCAAAAATCAGCACAAAGCTGACTGTCTTCCAAAACAGTGTTTCGGAGGGAACTGAATTTTAAGTTTGCAAATGAAAAATAAGAGAAAGTCGCATTTTACAATCAGCTACATGCATAACTAGGAAAGTTACACAAAATAATAACCACTAAATAATTTCATCACACACATTTTATTACATTCTTTATAAACAATACAACATCACCGTTGCAACACATCATCATGCGTGTTTTGTTTTTGTTTGTTTTTTCCCACGCAAACACAAGGCGTCTCTCGCCGTCTGCCTGATTTCATGTGAATGCAGCAAAAGCACCGACATCGACCCTCAGACGTGAACACGGACGAGGACTGAGTGTTCGAACACAAGGTTTAAAACATCCAGGTGCATATGACAAAATGCCTCAACAGAACAAAGTTGCCAAGATCATGCATGTGAGAATCAGTTCTGTGATTAGATCAGAACTGCAGCTCAGATATGTTCCTGCTACGGCAGCTCGTACACTGTCCCACATTTATTAAGAACATTAACAGCATCTGTGGCTTCTCCGATGAAAGAGAAGCCTGCATAAGATGAGCTGCAAATTCTTCCTAAATTTTGCCAGATGTAGATTTTTAAACTAGTATGACCACATCAGACATTTAGCCTGACATCAGTGTGATTTTATGAATCATCATTATTCCCTGGCCTTCATGCCGTCTGGTCTAAACTGAAGAAATGATACGTTAAAGCCACCCAGAAGCTCTGCAGAGACAAAACCTTAGAAAGCAAAGAGTAAAATACTAACGCGGAACAGAGTTACCACTACACATTCACGGTGCTGACTCAGCAGAAAGGGGGAGAGGAAAGCGAGACTAAACGAGTCAAACTAGTGACACAAACCTTGATAAGCTGCTTTAAAGTGACAGAACTGAAGAAATCTCCGCACAAAGCCCGCTCTGCAGCGTGTTATCAATTAAACCAAACAACAACAAGAGCAAATGCGAGACGTTCTTATCTTCATCTGTGTGGAATTTGGTCACGCACTGGGTTTAAAAGCTGCCTTTTCCTTCCCTCCCTCCCCCCTGTGAGATGAGAGATGCTTTTAAGCCTCTTTCCCTGCACATCATTTGGTTCTGCAGTTCCCATAAATCCTATCCAAAGGTAAATCAACACTGAATGAAATGGGGCAGAAAACTGTTGATGCTGTGCACTCCGCAGGTTCAAACTCTCAGTCAAGTTTCACCTCTGGCTAAAAGCCAATCAATAACACCACTGCGGGTGGTTTGTCTTGACGGATGATGTGAACCCGCTGCTCTAACAGCCGCGGCTGCATCGTCTACATGGGTGAGACACGCTGGGACGTTTCAAACAGAGGAGAGCAGCCACTGCTCAAGTTTTTGTCCCTGTCGGTTAAGTAATCTTTTAAAATCTAAATACTTTATGTGAAGTCGGATGTTATCTGACAAAGAGAGAGTCAACATTAATGCTGCAAATATCAACATTTAACCTAATTCATGTTCTCAGGGTCACTCATGTCTTAAAGCACCTTCTCTAATCTTCCTCTATAAACTCATTTTCATCCCCCCCATTAACTCAAGTAGATTTAATATTTTTAAATGTGTCACTCATTCTTTGTTATCAGTCTGTTTGCTGTAAGAAGCAGCCGGTTGTGATGTTTTACATCTGAAGTGTGTGATCTCTGTATGTGTTATCATCTTTATGTCACACTGACCTCTTGTGGTGGCTGTGGGTTATTTTGGCGTAGTTGCTGGATGAGTTTGTCTTTCTCTGCTTGGCTAGAAAGAAGCTTCTGTAACTGGACCTCCAGAGCTGCTACCAGAGTGTCTCTGTCCTTCCTCCACCGCTCCATGCTCTGCTCCTTCTCAGCCAGCTGGGATGACAGGGACTCCTGATAAAAATGGAAAAGGACATGCAAATTATGTGGTGAAACGTAGTAGTTTTGTACTGTTTGTGTGCGAGTGTGTGTGTGTGCAATAAAACGACGATATTAGAGCTCTTATTATTCACACTTATTATTCAGGTTCCAGCGTTTTCTTACCAGCTGTCCTTGCTGCCGAGTGAAGCGTTCCCTGTCTTCGACAAACTTCCTCATTTCCTGGTTCCTCTTGTCCTCGGCCTCTTTAGCTTGACCAATCAGGGACAACTTCTCTTCCAGCCACTTTCTGCGTTCAGTCTGGTGTTTCTCTGTACACAGCTGGACACAAAATGGTCACTTTAACTTTTTTACTTTTTTTATTAGGATCTCTTCAAGAATCTGTCATGTTTAAAAGAGGCCTGTAACAATAAACAGAGTGGCATCTCTGGGTGCCTACGTCAAGTAAAACATAAGACAATCTTCCCTGAATAAACAATAAACAGCAGAAAAACTAATTCTCATAAAGAGTCTGAGCACATCTTTACTCATGCTTCCACCTACAGCTTAGCTTTTTCTTCTTCTCTCAGACCACAAACAGTTCAAGACTAACATAAGTTAAATATTTGTTGAATCAAAACTAATTCAAAAAGCTATTTTCATTTCCCATCATGTGCAATAACCTTATAACAAGTTTGTTTTTTTGCACATTAAGCCTTGTATTTATGGATATCTATGATCATACACGACGTTCGAAGGCATTATTATGAACAGTGCAGTCCTGAGAGCTGGAGCTCCTTCACAGCTAAATGAAAACAACAGAGGTTTAGGGGCATTTCCGATCCGTCAAAAAGGTCAATTTAAAAGACCAGACAATCACCGAATGTTCAGTGGTGTTCTCTCACGTTCCGACACAAAAACACAAAGTTAAACAGTGTTTAACCTGGAAACGGCTGCTTTAGCTGCTTTAGGAAACAAACAGCCGTTTCTGGCTTATTAGCCACTGTTCAACTTCATGTTTGAGTGTTGGAAGATGAGAGGACACCACAAAAATTCAGTGATTGTCTCGTCGTTTAAACAACAATTTTCCTACGGACTGTTGAAGCACTTGAAATGCCCCTAAACCTTCATCGTTTGCAGCCAGCTGTGACGTCAGCAGGGAGCTCCAGCTCTCAGGGCTGCACAGTTAGTCATAATAATGCCGTATAACATTGTGTATGACTGTAAATATCCTTTCATAAGGCTTGATGTGCAAAATAACCCCAAACTTCTCCTTTAAGGCAAAGACCTCATTTAAGGGAGCGTTCACCTTTTTGGGCAAATTGACTTTTAAATTTTCTTTATATTTTGCTGTTTCCATTAAAACATTCTTACATGATTTAAAAAGTGCATTAAAACAATTCAGTGGAAACCAGACTTGATCAGGGGGAGATGTTTGTTAATTCCTTGTTGTTTCTTTTTATTGGAGGGTTTGCTGCTGAAACGAATGTTTTTCTTGCACTCAGATTGCAAAAAATGACTGATAAAATAACATTTCGGTCCTTCCATCTCTTCAACATTAAACATAACTATATATCTTTACCCTCAAGCTTTCCTGAGCCTGGGCAGCTTCCTGTTTGGCCGTTTTAAGGTCATCTGTATTGCTGTCGACTTCATGGTGTGTGTTGTTTCCGCTGTCCTGCTGCAACAGCAACTCTTTCAATTTTTCCACCTCTGAAATGGTTAAAAGCAGAAAATTATTACAGTACCAACATTCAAAAACAAAAAAAGTACTTTCAGCAAAACTTCATGCAATTCAAAACCTATAAGTATGACGTGCTCTTCACTAATCAAGTCTCCATTTCAATATTTTTTACACCTGTTTTACATGTTTAATAAGGACAACAGAGTAAAAAGTAATAAATCTAAATCAGTGCTTACGCTAGAAAAGTTTTGTACCAGTCAAAGTGTCGTGGAAGATTTCAATTTCCCAGACAATGAATGTGAATGTGAATAAAAAAAAGTTAGGCAGCCAAAACAAGGAATAGTGTTGTCAAGGCACATGGGTTTAGCCTGTAACATTCTTCTTTTAAAACATTCTAAACAGAAAGTCGTGTCAACAGACTAGAATCACACTATTCTGAAAACACGCTCCGCTCCGTTGGTTCTTACTTCATATTTTTAAATCAAAGTTGGCCACTTCTGTCTTTCACTTGAAATAAAACTCCCAGATCCATGATGTCAGTGTTGACTCGGGCCGTTACTGGCTGAATCATTTTTTAATTAGACCAATTATCACGACAATCCGCCTGGACTGGGATAAGAACCCGGGACCTCTGTTGACAGAGGCAGGAATGGACGCCATTCAGCTAAAGGGGCAGGTCCACTGAGTGGACATGCAGCTGCTGTGACCTGTTCCATAAACCTCTAAATGTTCATTTAACTAAAGCGAGCTTGGTGTTAAAATTTAGCAAACGCCCTTTTTAACGGTTGCCAAGGAGTAACACCACTTGCCAGCAACACTCCAATCAGATTCCTCCAACTTATGTCCCGCCCCTAAAGCCCGTTCATTGGCTGTTTAACTGTTCGAATAGCAATGGCGATTAGTGGCGAGTGGTGATTTCAGACCCTGTTAGAGGGATTTCACTGGACATTTTGACTGACGAGATTTGAATGTGCTGGAATGCAAAAGAATTTTCTGGACAAAGACCGGTAATTAACGGTTAACGTGAATTTTTTTTTTTTTTTTTAAATTTTTCAATTAATGTAAAGATTCAATTAATTGCTTCAACTAAAATTCCTGCCTTGGAAAAGTGCTGCATTTAACAGAAACTCTCAAAACAGTCCAGCCTCCCCGTTGGAGACAATCAACCTGAGTGGTGAAAGACAGAGTCCACCGACACTTTGCATGGCAGTTAACACTGAACAGCATTAGACTGGGATCTCACTGACTTTTAGGTTTCGTTGTCCTTTCTGTGTTTTACTGCTTCAGTAATCACAACGAAATAAAGATGAAAAAAACTTTGCCTTTTATTGCATCTACCTTCATGTATGAATCTTCCTGTAATGTTCTATACTTCACGCTCTGCATTGTTTGAGCTTCTGTCCTAATGGCGTCTTACCACTGTTTAAATTACCGACTGATTTTAGTACCCACTTTAAATGTCTCGTGGCTGTGGAAAAATACAAGCTCACTCCAGTCTCAGTGTCCAATCAGTTTCATTTACTGTCTTCATGGAGCATTCTAGTTTCTCTGCAGTTTGTAAAGATAAGAGGATTTGACTACGCGGTCTGAGGGCCGAACCCCTTCTCTATTCAAAACCATGAACTCCAAAATCTTTTCACAATGACTCTGTTTGTCTTACCACCGGAGAGCCCCTGGATGAGGTTAACTTTCTCCTCCAAGACCTGCTCCATCTGCTCCTGCGTCTCCTCCTGCTCCATCAGAGCCAAACGCATGTCCTCCATCACACGCTCCTTCACCTCCAGGTCTAAAAAAATTAACAAACACATCCAACCACCCACACAGAGAGGTATATGTTTGAACATGCAGAATGACACTCTGACACTGTAATAACATGCTATAACTCTGTCATCCCTGAGGGAGAGTTTCTCCTCTCACTGCATGTTTCCTCTAGTGAAGCATACTTAAAGACTGATATCTTTCACCTTTACAGGTCTTCTCGTAGAGCTGGAGGCTTTTGTCAGACTTGGTGTCTGATGATGGTTCCTTGAGGAAGGGAGGAGGAGATGAAGAGATAAGCAAAGCACGAGGATGGATCATTATTTTACTTGAACAGAGGCAGTCAAATGGAACTCCACTGGATTGCTTACAGACACAGAACAGAAGGATGGCCCTAATCTTCCAGGACAAACAGCTAAAGCCTTCAGAGATTTGATTTTTTTTTTTTTTTAGGAAAAAGAGAAGAGGGATTATCTCACCGCTTTGAGAAGCTGGATGGTTCTGTCCCTGTTGGCGAGGTCAGACTGAAGCTGCTTCTTGGTTTTCTCCATGTCAGAAAGCCTCTGCTTTAAAGTCTTTTCCTCATCTCTCATAGCTGAGATCTTTGGTGGGGGGGGGGGGGATTTCAGAAAACCACATTATACACATGATAAATCAAGCTTTCTCCTTTTCATGTCCACATTGGTATCCAGGAATGTTTCAGTTTTTGTTTTTTAAAGCTGGAAAAAATCCTTGTATTAGTAATTTAAAATGGCGTAATCACATAGTTTGTCCAGCAGAGGGCGGTCCATTACTTAATAAGTGTTAAGTCAACTGTTAACTGTTCAGTGCACTGGTGTTCAGAATGAAGTTTGCTAGCTGTCCTGCCTTTATCTCATATCTTTCAGAGTTTTTTTTACAACCTAATATCAATATTGGCCCCAAAATCCCATATGGGTCCGCCCCAAACACGCAGAGCTGTGATGACCTGCTCGAAACGTAAACTGCAGTCTCTAAGCCCACTGTCCACTGAGCTGACCGTCGTCACATCTTAATTTAAAAGGCGCTGCGCCCTCTCTACAGCCTCACACCCGCAGCTGCACTGGGACAGTGAGCATGTGAAACAGCAGCGACAAAACATTTCATTGACCATGTTTACGACCAGGCTAATAACTGTAAAAAAAGGATTCAATGGTCATGAAACTTGCTCAGTAATGTTAGTTGGTGAGATGAGCCCGTAAGCTCAGCGCTGGAATACTGTGGTACTGAAATACTTTGATTTTCCCAATGAATAATACAGCTGTGGCTGTGAACTTAGTAAAGCGAGGAAAATTCAAGAGGAGAAAGCAGAGCGTGAGGTGGGAGTAGGGGTCAAATTTATCCAAATGAAGTTCGGGCCTTTTTAAACTGAACTTTTTAAGAAAGTGACAGCCCTGGCCCTAAAACACATCCGCATGAGTTTTAAATATGTTTTAAATTTTTTAGCGCAGGCCTTCAGGATTTTTTCAGGTTGATATTAACATGTCATATAAAAATACGTCTGGTGATAGTCTTACTTCAGAGTAACGAATTAATTAACAATACTGAACTGGATTATGGATGCACAGAGTGTTTGGCCGGCCAAAAAATGATTTGATCAAAAATAGCAAAAAACAGCTCTTTCTTTGTTCGGCCAGGTAAGTTAAAAGACCGGATAAGTTTTACCAAACAAGGTCATTTTTGATGATGCGATCAAACAGCGACCCACAGGCCCAATAACACACACCTGTGTACATTCATGTATATACACAGCAAGTAGCGTCGAGTGGGAGGGCGCGTGCCACTACAGAAAAATGCATGAAATGCAGCAGGTCGAGCAGCTCGCTATGCTGAAGCTAGTCAGGTACAAGAAAGAGGCAGCAGCAGCAGCGGAGAGGAAAGCTCCGCCTGATGTCAGCAAAGTCACGAGCCTTTGTTCTTTAAAAATCAGTCATCACTTTAGTGAGTGAAAATGGGGATTTACAAGCAGTTAGCTCGTGACTGACGGAAAACTACAGCTTGGCTGATAACAGCAGAGTCCGGAGGGAACAGAAAACAAAACCTAAACTAACCTCTAAATCACTCTTCACACATCAAATGAAACATGCAGTCTTCTTTTCACTCAGTGTCTTATGTTAACTGTTTTTCATACATTAACTTCTAAATTCTCCTGAAAGATTTTTTCTTAAAAAAAGCTGCAACACCATCTATTGTTCACGTCTCTGAAAAGGCAAAAAGGTTTGCCAGTGACAGCGCCAAAACAAAAGGTCATTTTAACTGTGTAAAAAATGTGTTTTCTTTTTCTTTACAAAGCATGACTAAAGCACAGTTATTTAATTTATGGAATGGTGAAAAAAAATGGCAAAACAAATGAAAAATTGAAAAAGTGCGTTCAGTTTCAGTTTTCGGCCAAACGCTTCATTCTTTTCATTTTGGTGCATCTCTGAATTGGATCCCTTACATTTTTTGTGTAGTTGTTTTGAAGAATCATCATCAATATTGATACCAAAACCTACAGCTGAAAAATCAACTCGTCAGTTCTGTCACTTCTGTCTCAAAAAGAATGTTTTTCAAATTCTATCAAAGACATTAGCCTCATTGACACACTCTTTTCACAGCAGGTTTTCTGTGCCTTTTCTTCACCTCGCTATCTGAAAAATAAATAAATATATATGTATATATTTTTTAAAGAGGCAGATTGGGGGGGTCTGTTCTGATCTGCCTCCTGAGGTGGAATCAAAGCTGCATCAGAGACCACCAGCCAGCGTTTGTGTAAATGTGCAAACCAGTAGGCTGGTTTAGGGATTCTTTTTATTTGTGTGGTGCACTGCAGGCGTTTATCTTAACAGAGGAAGCTGATGTCGTGTTAAACGTCACGCCAGTCACGTCTCTTCTGAATCCAACCTCGCTGTATAAAATAATACACTATAGTGCCTTATAGCCGGCGCTGCTCGGTCCAGTGTAAATGAACAAAGGCGAGCCTTCAACGCAGCGCTGATGTGGAGTGTCTGTGTAAAAAGGGCTACCGTGAGTTTACCTCTTTCTGGACCTGCTGGATCTGCTTCTTGTAGTCTGCCAGCTTCTCCTTGAGGTCTGAGGAGTCGTCCTCCTTCCTCTGAAGCTCAAGGCTGAGGTTCTTGGCTTTCTCTGAATCCTGTTTGGCATTTGTTTTTAGTCTGGAAAGGTGAGACAAGAGAACGATGAAACGTTTCCAGAGCTTTTTAGAGACAAGGTAAAACATTGCTGTCTGGAACATTAACATTGCTCTTCAGACTCTTGGAAGCTTTGTAAATACAATTCTCACAGTACACAAATGGAGTGATGAAGGGCAGTATGAGAGAAGATGTATTTCACAATAGCAGGACAACATAGTTTAGTACAGAACCAGACGACACGGTGACACAATGGTGCTGCTTCTCACTGTAAGTAAAAGAAACTTTGGTAATAATTAGGACTTCTGACAAACAGGGTCCAGCCTCTAAAAGTGTTTGGAATTCATTTTCTGCTCCGACACATGAGGATGTGATTGGTTACCTGCTGATCTCCTCGGCTTTTTTCTCCAGCTCTGCATCCTTCTGAGCGATGGCTTCGTGCGCCACGGCCAGCAGCTCTCTGCGCCTTTCCACCTCCCTGCGTCGAGCCTCCTGCACTGCCTGGCTCTCCTCCTCCTCCAGGTGCTCCTGCGCCTCCTTCAGGCTCTTCTGCAGAGATGTTACCTGTGCCTCCTTTTCTAGCATCTGCTTCTGCAGCTCCGTCTCTCTCTCTGCAGATGCTTTCTCTAACCGCGCTAGCTTCTCCTCCACCTCCTCCTTTTCTTTCAGCATTCCGTCCGTGTTGGAAGCCTTTGCCCTCAACAACGTGACTTCAGCCTGAAGATCAGAGTTCAACCTCTTGAGATCTTCAGCAGCAGAGCTGGAGCCAGTTTTTGCTTCTTGGATTTCTATCTTGAGCAGATTTGCGGTTTGCTCCTGCTCGCTGAGCTTTTTCTTGAGTTCATCTACAAGTGTTTCTGAAGCTGCTTTTTGTTCGCTCAGTTTGTGTTTTAACTCTTCCAGCTGCTGATGTGGAATCGCCTCTTGTTCACGCAGCTTCTCACTGAGAGCATCTACCTGCTTTTTTGAGGCCTGTGTTTGTTCCTCCAGCTTTGAGTTCAGCTGTTGTACTTCTTCTTTAAAGGCTTGTTCCTGGCATTCCAGCTTGGATCTGAGCTCATCTAGTTGTTGCTGCGAATTCTCTTCTCCCTTCTTAAGCTTCTGACTCAGCTCTTCAGCTTGCTGCTTTGAAGCTACTTCCTGTTGATTTAGCTTCTCAGTAAACTGCTCCAGCTGCTGGTCGGAGATCAGCTGTTTGTCTGCCAGCTGTTCTTTTGCCTGTGCTAGCTCGTGCTCGAGCTCCAGCATTTGTCTGTGCCGACTCTCATTTTTCTCCTTTTCCTCAGCCAGATGCTTCTTAAGCTCCGACACTTCCTCCCTCTGCAGATCACTGACACTACCTGACGATGCTGCTGAAGTCTGCACTTCCTGTTTCAGGCTTTCAACTTCACTCGTCAGGGTGTGGATCCGGGTAGTTTTCTCCTTGAGCTCCTTGCAGTTCTCTTCCAGTTGTGCCTGAGCGGCCTGAAGTCGGACGAACGCTTGTTCTGCTTGCTCTGTTTCAGCGGTCACCTGTGTTAATTTCCACAAAGACGATCAGCAAAACACAAAGAATAATTTCTTTACACAATATATTCTAACCAGCCTCTTCACAGACCAAACTCAAAAGCTTATCAGGTACTAAACATCAATATCTCTCTTAAGGAAGAAAATCATCATTTAGCACAAATAAAATGTGAAGACATCTGTGTCGTTTTTCATGATTCTTGTATTTTTTAAGCTGGTTTTGCTGATTTTCAGCTAAATTTATGGTATTTGTGATTGATCAGCGGATTTGCTGTTTAATGACCAAAGAGTTCAAATCAGTTTAGCCCACCTGTTGCTCCGTAACTTCTAGTTTGGACGTTAGCTCTCTGACTTCTTCTCGAAGCGCTTCTCCCTCCTGTTGTCTCTTTTCTCTCTCCTCAACCAGCCTGCTGATCTCCTTCTTGTCCACCTCCAGAGCAGACTGAGCTGCCTCCTTGCCAGCTCGCTCCTCAGTAAGAGCAGCAAGTATGTCTTTTTTGTTTTGCTTCTCTTCTTCAAGGGCTGCGAGGGCAGCCTCCTTTGCTCTCCTCTCAGCTTCAAGGGCTGCCAGGGTTTTCTCATTTGTTTTTTTCTCTTCATTGAGGGAAGCTAGCGCCTCCTCTCTGCTTCTCTTCAGCTTCTCAAGTGTGGCAAAGGCCTCCTCCCTTGATTTCCTTTCTGCTTCTAAGGATGCCAGTGCCTCCTCTTTTCCGATAGTCTGATACTCCAAAGCGGCGAGGGCTTCTTCTCTGCCTTTCCTCTCCTTCTCAAGGGCAGCCAAAGCCTCCTGGGTAAGAGGAGTATTGATTAATTCCTATATTAATAATTAACAGTGTTGGGTAGCAACTGCTGTGATTTATGGGGTTTAAGCACATTTATGAAAAAGAAAATCAGCTGGAGAAAAGTATTCACTATTTATTTGGCAATTTTTGCGTCTTGTTTCGTGCTTTCCCAGTAAAACCAGTAATCACTTAAATGACCCTCTGCGACCGTGTGAACGAGATAAATTCTGCACATTTCAGGAGCTGAAAATTTCGATCTTACTTGTGACAGAATTAAAACGAGGTACGTTACTTGTTACTCACAAACAGCACACGCTGTGGACAACCTTTTAACCTTTGAAACGTGTGTGTCCCTTGCTGATGCTTGTTTAGTAAACAAAGTGATCAGCGGTCTTGCTCCTCCCCCATTAACAGAGTTCATCTAAGATGAAATCATGACTAAAATCAACTCAGTCATACACTCGTCATACATGAACCCATGTCATCTCATGAACCCTGGTTGTTATGTATGCAATGTTTTGATATTTTTTAATTGTTGTCATTGTTGCTGATGTTTTGTAGCTGTTTTTGTACTGTAACATTTGTTGTTTTTGTGATATTGTCTCTGTCTCCTGCCCAGGAACTGTGGATGTCAATTAGCTTACAGCTAACTCTGGTGCAGCTAAGAAGCTGT
>JAQLOL010000003.1:27452468-27462782 GCA_029783665.1 Naso thynnoides
CCGCAGTACAGGGAAGCCTGGCTTTAGAGTCAACATAGCTCGCTAACCCACTAAACTCGCTTCGAAGAATACCCCTCAGGTTAGCTTCACAGACTCAGTTACCATAGTAACTGATTCAGAGCTGAAGTTTCCTCCCTCTGTGAAACGGGCTAGTGTTACTCCTTTTTCTCGGGTTTAACTTACCTCCCTTTATGAAACGAAAAACCCAGGAGTTCCCTCATTTCAAGGTCGACAGACTCAGAGTTTTCAGTAACCTGCTTTGTGAAACAGACCCCTGGTGTGTATCTAATGAATTAAGCAGCACAATACAGAAACAAAGTATAGGATTGAGATTAGAAAGAGTTATTTAAAAGCAAGACAATCTAGATCATTTGTTATTTACCTAAAATTCTTCCTCTCTACTTTCCTCAACAGGCCTCAGACAGAGAGATTCAGTGGGTGATCCGAGCCTCTGTGGTGGTCGTGGGCTTAGTTGGAACATCACTCACCAACCTGAAAAACAGCACCCTGTTGTTCTGGTTCATCGGTGCTGAAATTGCCTACGTCGTAGTCTTCCCTCAGCTCGTCTGTGTCATCTACTTCAACATCTCCAATGGTTATGGCTCTATCATGGGTTTACTGGTTGGCGTCACAATAAGATTGCTCAGTGGAGACTCATCTTTAGGGTTACCAGTAGTCCTTCACTTCCCAGGATGCACTCTTGAGGATGGTGTCTACATCCAACACTCTCCAGTTAAGACCATCTCCATGCTGTCTGCCATTGTTGCCATCTTGTTGTTCTCCTTCCTGTTTTCTGTGCTGTTCAACAAAGGCCTGCTTCCTGAGAAGTGCGATGTGTTCAAGGTGAAAGCCCAGCAGTCACCACAAACACTGACACCAACAGGTGGCACCACAGAAGACAATGACAATGAGAAGCTGAGAAGAATCAACAGTCAGATTGAAGCATCAGAGCCAATGATTAGCACACAGTGTTAGCATTCTTGTATACACAGTAAAACTTGTACTCCTGAAGAGATGTACCAGTAAATAATTCAAAGTGTATCACAATTCTATATATATATATATAATATATATAAACTAAATAAACTACATAAGTATACCATTTTTGATCACAGGTCCAAGAAAGTTCTAGTATCAACCTGTAGAGAGTCACTGCCCTCCACCTTGGGTCAATGGGACTTTAATTCTGAAAAAATATGACCAGTAATCAGTAGAAGTAGACAAATTATTTTTTGATCCAATTTAAATTTTACTGCCAATCTTATATATGATGTGTGTCAATTTAAAAGATAAGACTTGTATAAGACTGTAAAATACATATTTAGAATGTCTACACACCTAGTCTTCTTGTAAGTGACGTCTTATGCTGGTGTCAGACTACAAGATATTTTTGTCTTTTAAAATGTTCACTGTGTCAAATTAAACGATCAAAGAGTTATAAATTCTTGCCATGTCGTGGCCGAGAAACAGACGACACGTTGCTCCCCAAACAATCCTTGTTTGTAGTTCACGTGTGTGACGTCACAAGGAAGTGCTCGCTACTACTGACTGCTGCTACTGACAAGCCGTTGTGGAGGTAAACAGAAAAATCCAACATGCAAGTCTTTCTGTCGTAATGTAGTGAGGCGTCCTAAATGCGGCATCGGTTGTTGTCCATCATGACACAATACAGAAGATGAAAAGATCAGTTGTCGTGTCTGATGCTCATTGTTCATTTCCGAGCACACCCGACACTTTACGTCTTCCCGGTCAAGCTACCATCAGGCTGACATTGTGTAGTCTGACCTCGGCATAAAGAACATTCTCTTGCAGAACTGATTCTTTGTTTGCTTGGCTGCAGCTCTCAACATGCCCATGCTTGTAATGACTTTTTACTTCTCTAATTCATTCACCTTCGTTCTGATGAACAAAAGAAACTGTGCTGCGGTCACAGCCATGTAAGCACTGGTGACATACATTGTGCAGGACAAGAGACGTAGTTCCCTGGGCAGTTTCACAAAAACGGAGTGGTACGTAAATATCTTCATGACAAGCTGCGACTTTATTGGTGAAATTATCTTTTAAAATGACAAACATCATATTTCAGAATGAGGGCACAATTTAAACGGGGTCCAAAAAAAAAAAAAAGTAGTCTCTGTCCATGGACTAGTGCACAAATTTTTTCCTTAATAAGGTCCCACGTGGACCACTGGAAAGAGCCTAACTTAGACAGTCTATTGGAGAACTAGGTAGGTATTGGCAAGGACTCCAGGATGCAATGCGCATCACAATACATTAAGATACGATTAATCGGTATCATGAAACATTGCTATACAATGCATGTTGGAATATATTGCAATATTCCATGTACTTCACTGAAAATGTTAATACAGAACTGAAATACAAGTCACTGTGTACCATTTGGGTAGTCTTAATACATCACATCACATCATATTGATAATACAGCGGATAAACTGAGTCAAAACAATTAAATTCAAAATTATTCAAAATTATTCAAAAAATTACCAAACACACTGATGTAGCTGCAATAACATCAAAAAGGCAAATTTAAGTGCCCTCTTGCACTTTACCTGGACACACTGATATCCAAAACATGAAAACAAAGTGCATGAGTGTTCTTTCCTGTCACTGAGCCATAATTATGTAGATGCCATCATAAATTACACAAGTATTCTTACTGTGTCCCTGAACATACTGTGAACATCATTTGAAAATTAGGGTTGGGTATTGGCAAGGACTTCACTAGACAATATGCATCATGATAAATATATGTATACCAGTGCAGTATATCACAAAAAAATATTGTTTTAAGTTGCTGAATGGATTTTCTAGCACAGCCTTATTCTGCAAAGGCCAATAACGGCTGATAATGTTAGCAAACTGATGTATCAGTCGGGTCTTACTATATGTTCCATGGTGGTGACCATTTGTTACAATAAAAATGCCCACTCAGCACAAATACTGTAAAGGATTGTTCTCTCTGTAATCAACTTCTGTGTGAGGTTCCTCACTGCATGCGCACTTCATGTTTCGGGGCTCTGAAAGGATTGGAATGACTCTTAAATTGCAACAAACTGGTAAAATAGGCTCAGAAAAAATATTTTACACCAGAAGAGTGCTACGAGTACTTGATCATGTGGATTAATTTATGCAGTCTGCCCACCATTGCTGTTTATGCTTATAATGAAGGCTCATATTGGAAGAGGAGGTGGAAGTTTCCATTCACACAGCCTTCAGTATTGGGTTCCTCGTCATGCTGAATTGGTGAGAGGTGTGAGGATGTCTCCATCCAGCTGAGAATCCTGAGCTCCAGCTGAGAATACCCAAGAATCATTCGGCAGGTTTTGACCCCCTACTTCATTTTCTGCAGCCCTCGTTATAAAGAAGCAGGTGAGCTACAGCAGCAAAGCAGTAGTCAGTTGGGATCAGTGGGTTAGTCAGACGATGATGGCAGGGTGAGCACAGAGACCTGAGCTGCAGACGCACATTATGTCACTTTTCCATGACATGATACTAAATCTAATCTACTTTACCTTAATCTACTCTACTCACCTTTGATATCGAGTACTTTTCTGGAGGTTATTTTCCATTAAGAGATAGTACCTATGATAGCACTGTCTCCTGCTGAGCCCAGATGCCTGGCCCTCTCCGACCAATTAGACACCTGCAGTGTTTCAGAACAACTGTTAGCACTAGCGGACCCAGGAAGTTTGAGGGGCAGGGGCAAAAATGGGCAAAAAGTGCACTTGTTGTATGCGGTGGGGCACCAGCATGTGAAAAGTCATCAGGTACATAAATATGTTTTTTCCACTAGAGGGGGGTCTTGAGGGCACTTTACCACCTTTTGTCCTCCTGTAGGGCACCATAGAAGGCACTTTACCATGTTTCGTCCACTTAAAGGGCACTCTAGAAGAAACTTTATGACTTTTTGTCCCCTGGAAGGACACCCTAGAAGGAACTTTACCATGTTTTGTCCACTTAAAGGGCACTCTAGAAGAAACTTTATGACCTTTTGTCCCCTGGAAGGACACCCTAGAAGGCACTTTACCATGCTTTAACAAATGGAAAGGAGCCCTAGAAGGCACTTTATCACGTTTTGTCCACTGGAAGTTAGCCTAAATGGCATTTTACCACGTTTTGTCTACTGTAAGGGCACCCTAGAAGGTGCTTCATGTTATATCTATCACAGGGCACTTTGTAGGGGGTTACAGAACACAACAGTGATGGAGCCACCGTTTAAATTCAAAATCACTTTTATTAAATCAATCCATAAACACAAGGCAAAAAGTTTATACATCTTTAATAATAAAAATAAATCTGGTTACCATCCACATAAATACTCAAACATCCTCTAAACCAACAGTTACTTCCTGCATCTTCACACTCACGCTCTTTCCTGTTTGTGTGTGTCTGTCTTAATGAGAACTCTGTAAAGAAGTCGGTCCACATTCCCAAAATATCTTCACTGCAAGAAAACGCACAAGGCTGCAGCTGAGAGAGAGTCAAAGTCAGAGTCAAAGCTCTTTTAGTATCTCTGATGTACCTTTGATAAGGTGCTTCAGCTTCAGCAAAGAACCCTGAACAAATGAACTTTTTCCAAAGGTTGTCTAGACTAAACCTACAAATGCCAGACTGATGCCTGAAGGCTGAGGTTGTTGGGCTGTGAACTGCTTTAGGCTATGATCATAATACATTTGATGTATTTCAATAAAAAATAAGGATCTGAATGTGAAGTAAAGAGTTCTATCGCAGATGAGAGATATTACCTGGACTTGATGTAGCAAAGTATGAAAATCAAATATTAGGATACAGAAAAAAAGGTTCATATTGCAAAAGATAATCAATGATGCAACTTTAATGCGTTATGCTGCAGGAGATGAGGTCTATTTGTCCAGTATTTGCTCTTTTCTTCTCACATCAGTGACTGAAGTGAGGAGAGACTTTTCTCAACCTAATACAAAAACTTACTTTTTCCCGTCTCATCTCTCAACCTTTAAATGCATAAGACCAAACAAACTGGCTAAACTCTTCTGAATGTTAAAGTATAATAACACACAACATCTACTAGCAACAGGAGGCTTAACTTCTCCCATTTCTAACTGTTCACTCTAAGCTGTGGAAATTATATGAAAAAATAATTTCCGTTATTAACTGGAATTGATCAACAGACTGGTAAGCAAAAGGTGTTTTTGTTAGTAAAATGAATAAATTCTTAAGTTGTTTAAATTTGTTTGTGAAAGAAATCATTAAACCAACTACAACTTAACTCTGGACATTCACTCTATTACTAAGAGTACGCTACTGAAACAAATAAATCAAACCCTATTTATCAATTGTTGACAAATGTCATAAATAAATAAATAAATATCATCTTCTCGATGCAGCATTGCTGACTTCAACTCAGCCTAAAGTAAAAGAAAGACATCCTCGTGTTGTCAGCCAAGACATTGTCCAGCAATATTTGACGATCAATTAATCGATCAGTGCTGATAATCATATTATTAACAATATCCTGATTAGAATTCACATTTTTGATCGAAAGGGAAAAAACCTGAAAGGATGCTGATTAAAACTCCCGAAGTGGAGGGTGTATGGCTGGGTGGGGTTGGGTTTGGTACGGTAAGGCTAGGTAAGGTTAAGGTGAGGCTAGGTAAGGTAAGATAAGGTAAGGTTAATTACGGTGAATGTAGTTTACATTGTGAGTAGTGTTTAGTTAGTTAAGAAATTTGCTGTCAGTCTGAGCCAACAGTTGATTCATAGCAGTTATTTCCTGAGGGGCTCATCAGTCTTTAGACAAACAGACTTTTGTGCCTCATGAACCGCAGAATGGAAATGACTCGAATGGGCAAAAAAACAAAACAAAACAAAAAAAAAATCAGACTTTTCCCCTTTTCTGCCATTTTTTCCTGATAAACCAACAGAACTTGCTGCTGAATCTCAGGTTAAGTTTCCTGCGCTCACTGGAATGTGTCGGGCTCTACTGGCTGGACTTGTCCTGGCTGAAGTTACACAGGAGACTCTTGGCTCCGTTCTGCCATGAATACAGGGTCTCCATCGGCGTTTTTCCATCCTGCACAGAGGAAACAAACACACAAGTCTGCAAATCAGACCTGCAGAACTGATGTGAAGCAGTCAGTAATGTAAAGCATTTGCAGCTGCCACAATCAGTACGTTTACATGCACGGTTGAGTTGAGCTACAGTTAAAGCCCGATTCCGCCATTTAATTGGACCACTGTCCTTGTCCCAGTATACAAGTGCCGGTGAAAGCACGGATAACTTCACAGTGCTGTACACTTCATTTTTAGGCTTTACTTTTGGTACAAATTCGATGCACGCTTCCCCTCGTGCTTACAGGATACTTGTTTTCTTCCTGGCTTTCTTGTACAAATTTATGCTGTCCAAGTTCTGGGTCAAAGACGCCGCGGTAACTATTGATCACGTTCAGATTGCTTCGGCCAGTCCGAGTCCGGTTGAGGTGTAAACATTGTTTGATTAATTCGCCTTCCAATCACATCATCTGGGTGTGTTGGCTCAGTTTTGGGAAATTCAATTTAGTACAATTTCAGTTAGACTAACATGTTTACATGCATTTTAAAAGTCCAGTTTTAGTGGACTTACAAAATAAAACGAATTTCATGGAAATGTACTGACAGTCACTCCCGACACCCCACTGCTTCCATAATCCTCCCTGTAAGCTGGCACATCATTTTATAAGTTTTCCTAGCTGCTGTTCACCACACTGTCTTTTTTCGTAACTATTTCATTAAATAGCTGGAGGGATAATGTGGCTTTTTCCAGAATCATACCCACAAGACAAAGTCTAGGGTGACCTCTGGTTGCAGGTATCACAAATAGCATTTTTTAGGTTTCTGATTGGTCGAACTGACTTTAGAGTTAAAGTTATGTTGCCATCTGTTGACTCATGAAAGTGCTTCAGTTGCGTTGCTTAGCTTCATCTGAATGAAGATTTGTGTTCAGTATTTTTTTTTTAAATATAGGAGGGGAACCTGTTTTAAAAACCTGGGTAAATGTAGACTAGTTCTGCTTTATGCACTAAATGTCCAACGTGCGTCTCAACTGTCAGACGAAGGAAAACGTTGGAGTCTGTTTACTTTTTCTTTATACCAACACTTGAAAACATTGTCTCTTATTTTTTTTTACGTGCATTTTCAGCTGATTCATGAAGCTCTGCGGAGTCATGCAATACGTGCTGAGGTGCTCTTCAGTACTTACACAGTTCTTGGTGTTCAGACTGGCCCCGTGCATCATCAGCAGCTTGATCATCTTGAATCTGTTTATTCTCACAGCGTCGTGCATGGGCGTGTCTCCGTCCTGCATTCAGGAGGTGGACAGACATTCAGCACAGATAAGTGTTAACGAGATCTAATCTGTTTGAGAGAGATCATCTTGTGTGTCTTGCACTACACCAGCATCTCACAGACTGTGACGGGCATCAGTACAAATGTTTCTGTTAGTTTAAACGGATTCACATTGGCTGCTCCTGCGCCAATGTGAACTAAGCCACGACATAGTTGTGTTGAGGTTACTTGGTGCTGAGTTGCTGCAGGTGATGTAATGTTGCTATCTCAGTGTCGTCATGTGACCTTACTCTGTCTTTGGCGTTGACGTCGGCTCCACAGTGGATGAGATGCTCAGCACACTCGCAGTGTCCTGTCCTCACAGCAACATGGAGGGGAGTGCTGTGCAACTGATGAGAGGAAATAACGTTTTTATTTATTCATTCAAGTAAAACAAAAAATCCAGAAATGCCACTAAACATTAAGAGTGTGTTCTGTCAAAAACTTGTCTCATATTGGCTGTTTGTTGCCGTGTGTTGCCATTTGGTGTCTTTTTTTGGTACCACCACTAGATGGTGCCAGAGATGAATTTTGATAACTGTCACATATTGTTTGTCCTTTAGGAACAATTTACAGATTTTATGTGGATATCTAATCTGTATTGATAGTAAATGAGGTCAGCTGAAGCAATGGTGAGTTTTCCAGCTGGTGGAGTCGTGCACCAACCTTGTCTCTGTAGGTGATCTTAGCTCCCTGGTCGAGGAGGAGCTGCAGAGTGGGCAGGCTGCCTCCTCTGCAGGCCCAGTGAACTGCTGTGGCCTCCAGCTGAAACACACACTGAATTATTAGACTGAGGATGTGTGGGTGTGTGTGTGCACAAAGTGTAGAGTTGCTAATCGCTCACCTTGTCCTTTTTCTCGATGGCAGCTCCGGCCTCCAGGAGTCTTTTCATGACCTCCACGTGTCCTTTGAACGAGGCTTTGTGCAGAGCTGTTCTCTGGAACTGGACACGATCGACAAGATCAAAAACAGTTTCTCCATGGACGCAGTGGATAAAGTAGGAGCAAAATAATAAGATAGCAAACAGAGTTTAATTAATCGTTAATACTCCTCGTGATTACTGTACAGTTTCATATTAGTGTTATTATAAGCCTGTGAGAGTTTTTTGTGACACGTGTGTGAATCATGTGACTGCTGCGTGACGCTCACATGGTCGGCTGCGTTGGGGTTTCCTCCATCAGTCAGGTACTTTTCCACCACAGGGAGTTTGTTCTCCATTGCTGCTGTCAGAAACAGCTTCTCGTCCACAAACTCTGGCTGAAAGGTCCATGTAGTTTAGAAAAAAACAAAAGCAAAACTATAATGTATTATCCGTATGTGTGTGTTTTATCTGTGAAAGGCAAAGTTTAATGTTGGTTTGCTGAGCAGAAAAATTGAGACGCTGATAATTAAAACAGAAAGGCTGAGAATATAATCTTACCACAGTCTCAGGCTCGGGCTGTTGCTTCTTGTGAATGGGGGTCTTCCTCTCCCTCCTCCTCTTCCTCAGCTGCAGGATGTTGAACAAATCATCAACTGTGTCCAACTTCAGCCTTCCACTCTTATCCACCTGGCAACACAATGACGACAACAACAACAACAATGAAACTTTATTTTCAGAACGGTTTTCATTCTTCTATTTTTTTTTTATTAAATAACATAAAATGGCGCCAAACATTACAAGTACCGCTCTTTAAAAAGGTGATAAAAGTTTGTGGCACTAACTGTCGAGAGGCTAAGAGTCGAGTTTGCTCCCGACCAGTTATGAGTAAGGAACTTTTGTTTTTACTCCTTTAGGCCTCAAGGTGGCAGCATGGAGAGGAGAAACTCAGGAGGCGAGTGCAGACTCATCGACCTTGTCCTCATCATTCACTGGATTCAAACAGTGTCGCACTGTCTGAGTGACACGTAAAGACTAACATCAGTAACTTCTCACACATTCATCTTGTTGTTGTTCTGTCATTTTAAGGCAAAAGCTTCAAATTCAGTGTAAACAAACAAAGCTGCTGAAGCCAATGAACACTCGTTCATATAGAGAAGAGTGATGGATGGATGTCTGACGAGTGCTCTGACAGTTTAATATCTTTTACTGTGCAGCAGAACTTGTGTACTGGGCTTCTACTTTATTAATACTTGCTTCGACAATAATAATAAAACCATCTACTGCTGCTATTAATGTGTCACTATGCAGTGTTACTAATATCACCACACCTGCTGTTACGTGATACTCCTACTTTGACATGTACAACCGCATCTCTTCCTGTCACTATGGTGATGGTCATTTTAAAAATGTAGTTACTGTGTTCCTGTCATGTATGTTGTGCTGTCCAGTGATGACTCATCGTCTTGAGTTGATCTCAGTCTCTGCATTTCTTGTTCTGTAACTGTGTGTAATGTGTGACCAGGGTTGGGAAGGTTACTTTGGAAATGTAATAGGTTACAGATTACTGGTCACTGTATTTAAAATGCAATAAGTAATGTACCTATTTCAAGTACTTTTCCAAAGTGATGTATCTTATTACATTTGATTACTTTTCTAAATTTCTAACAAATGTTCTCAACTATTAATCATTTTCAGTTGTTTAAAGCAGACAGTGTTAGTGGCGACGTTAGGGGCGCCGCAAAGTCAAACAAGAGAACCAATCAGAAGCATCAGAGTAACATCAAACATTACTCGACTGGAAATGGCAAAAGAAACACTGTGCTCATCAAAAACATGTAAAGCATCAAAATGAATATTATTCAACAAACTGGCTGAGTTTTTCACAGAAAATATTCTGATGAAATCCCCTTTGTTATCAAAAACATTTTTATAGTTTCTTTCTAAGTAACTGTACCAGATTACAGTTACTTAGAATTTCTCTCTCTCTCTCTTTTTGTTTTTTTTCTTTTTGGTGGCTTGCCTATTGTCATCTGGCCAGGACTACAGCCGGAACTGGAAATTAGCCAAAAAACTGCCCCTTTTTTTTTTTTTTA
>JAQLOL010000003.1:27481578-27494539 GCA_029783665.1 Naso thynnoides
TCAAACTGGGTCATATTTTACAGAGAAAATGTCCTCTGGTTTTCCCTCTGATGTCCGACGACTGCTCTGTCTGTCTGCAGCCTTTTATTTAGCGGAGATGTCACCAACAACTACCCGCTGCTGCAACTGCAGCTCCAGTCTGCAGGCAGCCTACATGTTGCATTCAGGAACCTCCGAGAATCACAAAGTTGAGGCAGAGCAGTCGTAGGACATAAAAGGGAAAACCAGAGGACATTTTCTCCATAAAAAATGACCCGGCTTTACTACATTTTTGTTCTACATATTAACGTGCATCGTTAAGTTCATTTTTGACGCCATTAGTCACAGTCAAAATTATGTTTTGTTGCTTCAAAAAATATTTTATTCAGAAAACAGAAAAAGGCTCAAACGTAACAGTGTGAAATAAAATATTTCAACCAGCTTTTAAAATGTTATCAACGTCAAAAGTTTCCATGTAAAACCCAAGGAAACATCTGCAGGTATGTAGCCTATACAGTGACTGCAGGCGGTCATATGAAGGCATTGCCTACCCCCAGCCGGCCACATCAGGCTACTAATGTTGTGTACGAGAGTAAGGTTAACACCAGTGCTGTAGTCAAAACCACACTAACTGAGACCAAGACTTGACCAAGACCAAAGTGTGCCGAGACCGATTAAGGTAGCCAAACTTGGACAAATCAAAAAATCAAACGACAAATGACTAATGATATTGGCTGCATTTGAAGAATTAAGTTTTACATCCAATCACAGTTGTTATGTTAACAAATAAATTTGCTGTAGTCTTGACTGGTCTCGATTACCATGCCCAAGATCGAGACAAGACCGAGTCAAAATACGTCTGATTCCGAGACAAAACCAAAACCTTCATGAAGTGGTCTTGAGTCCAGTCTTAAGACCGAGACCGAACTCTCTAGTCAATGCTGCCTGGTTATATATTTGAAAATGGTTAATAGTTGATAAACATTTGTAATAAAGTAATGAAAAAGTAATCCAGAGTAATTAGTTACATTACTTTGATAAAGTAATTGAAATAGTTACATTACATATTATATTTTAAATAGGGTAACTAGTAATCTGTAACCTTTCACATTTCCAAAGTAACCGTCCAAACACTGGGCACCCTCAAAAGCGCTTCACAACATTTTGTCCTTTTGCTCACTAGAAGGGCAACCTAGAGGATCACTTAATTTTTTTTATCTACCATAGGGGCATCCAAGTGGGCACTTTACCATGTCTTATCCACTGGAACGGCGCCTGAGGGGGCACTTTACCCCTCGGGTGCGAGTCAGGGGGTCAACCTAACGTTACCACATTGGATTACCCCCCCGACACGCCTCCTGAGTCCACCAGAGCTGCGGAAGATTACACAGGGAGCTTTGAAGGCAAAGCTGTTGATTTAATTTCTATGAAAATTGTTCTTCATCTAAGTCGACGGTGATTGTTAGGGTGCACTCACACTAGGCAATCTGCCATGCCTGAGCACGTTTGACCCCTAAAGTCTAGTTTGTTTGACTAGTGTGAGCCCTCTGTTCCATACTCAAGCACGGCACACTTTGTCGGCCCTGGCACGGTTGGAGGAGGTGGGCTTCAGTACGGTATGGATGCACATGCAAAAGCACAGAGCACGGAGCGCCGACATCATTGTAACTGTTTGTGGAGGATTCACCTTAAACTCAGGCAGACAACAGCATACAATGTTCACATAAAGAGCAATGGAAAAATCTGCTACTGTCTTGTAGATCGCGGGAACCAGAGAACAATTTAAAAATGTTATTAAAAGATGAAAAAAATGCGGGTAAAAAGACAGGTCTCGCTCTGTAGATCAGGTAGCTAAAGCGTGCTCAGGCGCAGTTTGACTGGAGCAATGTGAGTGTGGGCCAGCGGGGGAGGGGGGGAGGGGAGACATTCGTGCTTCAGCACAGTACAGGACAACTGGGCCAAGTGTGAGTGTGCCCTTACTGAATGAAGTGTTTTCTTTGCCTAGCCTGATCTCATGAAGTGTATGCTCAAAAAGAAAAAAGAAAAAAAAAGTGTCAAATTGAATAAAAAAATAATTGGTCCAATACTAAAAAGTAAAATTGTTTTGACTTTCACTCAGTTGCACCCCAACCGACTATAAAGGGGAATTCTAATCATATGATAGGGCATTATATTATCAGTAAGCGTGTTATGACAGTATCAGTCGGAACATTTTATAACATCATTTGCTTTTATTACATTTGGGATTATGCTGAGTGCGAATTTTATTACATTCACAGAAAGGTGTTCATGAGACTGAAGATTTGAAGGTCGTTGGTTTGGCTCCGGGTGGCAACGACTTCACAAGTTCAAATGGGACTAGTGAAATCAAGTAAAGGAAGGGCTTGGCGTTAAGTGGTGACCACATGACAACAGCGTTACAAGGCAACGTTAATAAGGACGCAAAAGATCGCTTGTTCTTCCTCTGGCTTTCTACATAGAAATGTTACATTATTACTTTGTGACTAATTCCATGCAGATAAGCAAGAGACAACATCAAAGGCAATGATTGGTATAAAGATTAACAACTTGTCCACACTTATCAGACCTCCTTATGGTCCTTTATGGAACAATAGGCCTATGGGCGCCGCCATTTCTAAAAAACGTCAGCAAACGTCACAACTTGTGAACTCTGAGCTTTCTTATGAATTTCACTTACAATGTTGTGAATGCCACAAAGGACGGGTTTAACGTTCCCTTTACCACAGCACTCATCTATGGCGTTGCTTGTTAGTATGAAAGTGTTTCTTTGAATGTGGCTGGAATAAATCATGCTGAGAGAATTATGAGTCACCGAAAGTGAAATGATAGTTGCAGATGAGTCAGTCAGTCAGTTGGGAACCTGCTGAAGGAGCCTCCGAGAGGCAGAAAATGAAGATGAGGAGGGGAGGATGGAGAAGGAGGGGGGATTGACGAAAATGAACGGAATGAAGCCAAGGGGAAATTTCGAAAATTAGTTTTTAAAATTAAGTTGAGATGAAAAGAGGAGGACTTACATTTAAAAACAGAGAGAGGAAAAATTTAGGGGTAAAAGAGAATGACAAGAACAGAGCACATCACAAGGGGTGAATGGAAGGAAGGAGAGGGGAATTCATGAGGCAGTGGTCAGTAATTGGGTGGTTCAGAAGTCGATTCACATTCTTGTCAAGTGAGGATATAGAGCGATGGCCGCCAGCAGTGTATGTAGGGCACAGAAACACCCTGAGAGTCTTTTTATGACAAGAGAGATGAAGACAGATGCTTCTCTCGGGATTCATCCAGCAGCATTTTTCAATTTGCCCTTAAGAAGATTGTTATGACAAAGTATGCCCATACTACTAACTGTTAAACGTTATTCTTAGTTGCATGGCTTTAAGGATGCCATTGTTTGTTGATCCAGCACTTTGGTTCAGACCCAAATATGTTAATTGCAGTAAGTATCATGAAACATGAAAGTAAGAAATAAAAGTATTTATGAATTTTATTTAGTACCACTAAAAGGAACCGAAAGGTGACATCTGTGGTTCAAAGTCAAAATTCTTGAAATGATTGCCATAAATTTGGTACAAATTCATGGTTATTCATACACTTTTGTGATTTTTATAATCCCTTTCATCACCAGTGTTACTCAAACACAATTTCTGAAAGATGGGTCACTCTCATTTCACTCATAATTTCTGAAAAATGGGCCCCTTTGGTTCTGAAATGATGGAAATGTAACACAACCACTAACTAATTCCATCAAAATGACCAACAAAAGACCACCTGACTCAGAGGGTTTGTGACCAACAACTTGGTAAGAGACACCACGGGGGTGGGGGGTGGGGGGGGACCTAAACAACAGAGCAAGACAAGGACCCGACCCTTCGATCTCATGGGACCTCATTTCATAATAAATTTGTACATCAAAATTGTGTACAATATCCATTGCCAAGTTTGAAGTAGTAGTAGTTCCGAGATGGTATTCTGGACTTGCGACTTAAATGTGTTTCATTACATTTGCTAGAGAAAACAGAGACGCCTGCAGTAACGTTGCATTTGTATGACAAGTGTTTGAGCAAAACAAACATGTAATGTTGACCTACATGAATTATCACAGTGCCATTAACGAAGAGAAACAGCATACCAAGTCAAACAGTCTCGCTCATGTTGCACTGAGCTCGCTCAATAGAGGATACGCACGTGACGTCACTGCCGGCAGGAGTCACTGTGGATACGCCCACTGAGTGGCAGAAAGACTGAGTGGCAGCATTAGTGTACGTGAGTGCTGCCAATGACATAAAAACCCATCTAAAATGGGAAAGAGCTGTTGTGCAGCTGACTGCAAAAAAAGATTTAACAAAAAGTCTGAGATATGTAATTTTACAAACTGCTGAAAGCTACAGAAAAAAAGAAGCAAATAGATCACTACAATTTGCAGAAACAACTAGAGAAACATGGATTGGTGGTAGCCAGTTTAATTTTTTTTTTTTTAATTACCATTTTTACCTTAACTCATATTTTGTGTAGATGTTTTTGTTGGCATTCATTATTGTGTTCTACAAACAAAGAGGGAATGGTTAGATAATGTTGTGTTAGCTGACAGCCTAGTTTTCCTTTCCAAAGGGGCAATGCTGCTCCACAAAGCAAGTTTAGACAGTTAACTCGATCAATTTAAAACTCTCTACAAAGTCTGTGGAATTTGTGTTCATCAAAGTTCTTATAGGTGGCTGACGTCCAGACTTTTGCATGCCTTCAGGCTTTGTGTAATTTCCTGGTATCAAAATAAGGAAACAATAATGTCAGGAAACCTAATTCCTGGCCAGCTGTCAATGTCTGTGGACCACTGGTAATTTTTAAGGATCAATGTCAAGTCCAATTGATAGTTCAATCTCAGAACCCATTGGCTGTATCGCCGTCTGACTTCCGGTACACAGCGATACAGCCTCTGGGGGCAAACCACATTATTCTTGGGCTACTGTTGGAGGAGACGAATTTCCGTTTCCAGCTTCCTTCTCCGCGTGGTGCTTGCTGTTTACAGTCCAACGCGAGAATGGAGTTGGAGTTGAAGGACCACATCTACCAGTGGATCTTTTCGCAAGTAGCTAGTTTACACGCCATTAACAGTTAACAGTCTGACATTAATTACGTGGACTACAAAAGACTACAACCAGACAGCAGGGCTTTTCCAGTACCAAGATCGCCCTACCTTGCCTACAGACTCTACATCCAGTGAATGTACAGTCTGTTTATAGAGACAATTTGTAGTTTGACTCCCATTTTTTAAGTTTCCCCTGCTAAACGTTGCTATGTTGCAGGAAGTTTTGCCGCTCAGTGCGACTGAGGGGGCGTGTTCAGCGTGGAAAGTGACGTCAGCACTGACCCTCTATTGAGTAGCCTATAGTTACATCATGAAAAGTGGACAGACGGAGCTGGTATCATGATTTAACACTGGTGTGGCATCAAGAGTCCTTTTATTTTGCAAACCTAGGCTGGATGGATCTCGCCTGAGTTTCCAAGTCTAAATGTCCGACATTAATGACCATTCCACTGCACTTTTTTTCTGAGTTTCGAGTGCAATGGAACACAGCATCAAATAAAAAAAAAAATCAAAGTTACAAAAGGTTACAGTTTGCCATGGAGTGGAGCCTTGTTGAAAGAAGAATCCCTACACGTTAAGTATAAAGAAAAAAACTTCCAACACACCTTCAGCTCAAACACACAATCAAACAGAAATTCACAGTCAACTGATTGTGTTGACTCTCTGGAGACCGCAGACAAATGAGCAGAAGCACCAGCCTTCTTCTAAAACCTCTTTGTGAGGCTGATTGCTGTCAGCTGAGGGAAACAGCACAGGTGCACACAATGCTCCTGATGAGCAAAAGTGGCTGAGCACTTCCTTTTGTACACTTAATATCACAATTTTAGCCTAAATTCAGACGGTGATCTGAAGCTGCGCCAAACTTAATTACAATTTGGTGCGGCAAAGCACGACTGTGGTCACATCAGATGAACTTATTCGTTTCAAACGGTAAACTTTGGACACCATCATCTCGTCAATGAGAAGACAGGGTGCGTTAGATAGCCTACTCATCATCGCTCTGCATATCATTTTACCTTATTATCATAAATTACCATTAAGTCCAGTTCGGCTGTGGAGTTGTGTATAATATGAATGAGCTCTGCAGACGCACTTTATCAATGGCACGACAGCAGGACCCGATCTTACGCCAGAAGCGCAGCCAGGTGAACTCGATGATTTCAATCAGCTGTGCCACTGCCGTGCAGATTTAGGAAAAATAAACATTGCTGCATGTTTTAGAGTTTGAGTTAAATGATACCGTAAAACGTGTGAGCATGTTAGCTTTTAGTGCAAAGCACCTCTGTTTCAAATTTAGCTCTGCAGATGCTGGTGTGGTTGTAGACTCTGCAGTGTTAAAATCCTAAAAACTTGAGGGAATAAACACACACCAACATGCACACACTGTCTCACACACAGCTGCAAAAATTTATAAATATATATTTAGCTCATGTATCTATGTTGAATTGTTTGCACGTTACACAACAGATGAAGTGTGATGCTCGTGTGATTTAAATAGATAAAAATACAAGGTGATGAAACTGTTGCCATGTAAAAAAAACATCCTCAGTTTACAGCTGTGTCCCTCTCTCTCTCTCACACACACACACACACACACTAGTGCTTGTTGGTGTGAGTTTTCTTTGCAGCTGTCTTCATGTTCCTGTTGTACTTTGATATCAATCTACAGTATCTGCATCCTGTCACTGTTTATTCTTTTTTCTTCCCCTTTTCGACCTTCTTCCTCTTCCTATTTTTCTCTCTTTATATCAGTTCTGCCGTCAAATCTTTCACCAAGCTTCTCCTCCACAATTTTGTTCTTTTTCATTATCCCAAAAATAACATATAATCTCTTTTCAATCTTCTCTTTCTGTCTTCTTTTCAGCTCTTTTATCCTCTTGTTGCTTTCTCTCATCAATCCATCTATGAATGCTGTTCCCTCTTCTTCTGACCTCTGAACCTTCTCTTTTCTCGCTCTTTCCCTCCCAGCTGTGACCTCTCGTCTCTCTTTCCCTCTCTGTTCTCTATTTTTCATTTTACTCTAATGTGGACTGACATAAACTCACTTTAATCCTCACAGTTGGCATTAATTGCTCTAATGAGAACACAAAAATTAAAGGTGAGGAAATACAACAATGAAAGATCAGTATTAAAAATTAGGTTTTTATTGTTTTAATTATAAAATCTTAAGTTTATTTTGACTTAATTTCCTTTTTACATACTTTTCAAATCTCTCTGGAATATTATATACTTATATACTTACACACGAACAAAACCATAAATTCAAAGCCAGTTTTGGATGGACATACACTGACATTACCCAATCAATCAGTCAGCAAAGTTTGTGTATATATATATATATATATATACACATATATAAGGTTAAGATTTGGTTAGCTTGTTAGCTTAATCCACAAAGGACACTTTGTTAGCTTAGAAACATAACTGCTAAATGTCCCGATCCCGTCTAAAAACACCTGATTTTGATCACCATAAAACTGGCCTTAAAATTTTTTGGATCTTGGATTGATTTTTCATTTACTCTGATACATATTTTTACGGGTATAGGCTTTAACTTGTTTGCTTTATTGCTTTCAGACTTTTTTGTATGCCGATGTCATTTATCAAACAATGTCGGGTGTAACCTGTCATTACTAATAATTGTGGTACCTTCCCATTTCCTTGTTTTTTTTACAACAGCCCCATCACATGTTCTGAGTAATATCTGACAAAGACCTCGTTGAGATTAAGATCTTGTTATAATAAGATATTTTGGGAGCATCTGTTACAGTGTGTTGATATTTCTGTTTTTACTCTCGCATCTTTTTATCCTGCACCTGTTCAATCTCATTTTTGGATGTGCATGCAAACTGCTGTCAAATTAGTTTAAACTGTCGACCTATATGTGATTGTGAACAATGTCTACATGAGTCGACACAGGAAAAACTGATGACATGTAGTTACTGAAGTGTTAGGTGGACAAACCGTTTCCCTTTAGCCTCATTGTGGTAACTAGAGGGTATAAAAATGCAACAAGAGAGTCACACTTCTTAATGGAAACAGACGTGATTCCACTAAAAATGTTCATTTTGTCTTCATTGAATAGATTACTCTTATTTTCTTTTGTTCAGACAAATAAGTAGAGATGTTCAGATGTTACCTGCTTGACAGTTTCGACTGTGACTCCAGTCTTCCTCAGGCGGGGGAGGCGCGGCGGGCTCGACGGGCTCTGATAGGTCCGTCGAGTCGGCCAGCAGCACGTCGGATGACGCTTCTGAGGAATAGAGTCACAGTCGAAACTGTAAAAGCAGGTAACATCTGAACATCTCTACTTATTTGTCTGAACAAAAAAGAAAATAAGAATAATCTAAGGCATGATTCCAATTTTGTTCAATCATCTGGCAGACAGGAAATAATGGATGAAGTCTGGGGCAACTTCAATAAGAACCTGCATCTCTGGAGACAGAAACACATTCATTCAACAATCCTGAAAGCCGTCCCTGAAGACACAATAACACATTTTCAGGCCTCTGTTTCTGTGCAAAAAAAAAAAAAAATCATTTTGGAATTTACAATCTCAAGGACTGTCCAACTGTGTGACTGGGAACAGTGTTGCCATGGTGATGCATTCCACTTCCCAAAACAAGAGGTCAGATCCCATAGGGTGAAGTCACTGAGGACTTTGTTTTCCCTTCAGTGGCCTCATGTGTTTCAGTGCAGGACCGACAAGTCTGCAAGAAGCAGAGAAAACAATGAGCAAGGTGGGATGAGGAAGTTTGAGCTCTTGACTCAACATAAATTGTGATCAGACACACGACTCCATACGTGCAAAACAGTCTCCACATTTACATAATACTCTGTGACAAATTCCTCTGACGCAAAACAAGATTCTACAGCCTCATTATCGACTCTGTGGAGCAGCACTTTGACACAATCGTGCCATGAGCTTAATGCTAACATCCGCATGCTTACATGCTTATGTTATGCATAAACTGTTTACAACAATTTTGAACAGGTTATCATGCTAATATCTGGTAGTAGCATGAAAAACAAAGTTCATCATTGCCGCTGGTGGAAGTGTCCCGAGTATAGGATAAAATAAAAAGTTTACCTTTACTTTCATTTATTGTACCTTTGTTAAACTTCATCCTGTCAGTTGGGCAATCAAACAAAAATCATATCTCAATATTTTTTTAGCTGAATAGTATCACACGATATATATCTCAATATTTTTTCCTTGAAGAAAAAGAAAATCAGTTCTAGGCCAAAGCTAAATGAGGTAAATGACAATTTGTCACACAGAGATTTTTGTGTGTACACAGCTGTACAATATAGGAACACAGTTCATGTGTCACCACAGAACGTGTCAACATTTAGGCCTACATGAAAAGTGACATGAAAATAAACTACTGGTACACATGGAATAAAAACGCTCCTTAAATAGTAATGATAAAAAAAAATTCCTGTCCTGCAAAACAAGTAACGAAAAAGTAAACAGAATATTGGACACACAGTATTGTCTTATCCTCTGTCCTGTTTCAAAGTATATCAATACATCGCCCAGCCTCACCTGTTGCTGTCAGGGAGACAAATCTGCACCAAACGTCCCTTTCCTGACAATCAGTAGCTCTGAGCAGTTTCACTAAAGATGGTGGCACCGGTGCAACAGAAAGAGATGGACCAAAGTCATTTTGACACACGATATCAGGACCATCCACGCAAGACTTCTGCTCAAATAGATGTTGAGGTTTTTCACTGGTTAAGTATAAACTTTGCTGCTGCTGCTGGTGGAGTTCAACACAGATGATGAGTATAATCATACAGGTTCGTGTAGAAGTAGGCGGATATGTAAAATAGTTCTTCGGGAAATGTTCTGGCACACTGACCAAAGTTGTGCTGCTGTACATTGTGATTTAAGCACCAATTTAGAAAGGGTTCTGTCTGATTCGATTCTGGATCTCTGTTTACTTCGCCTCTTGCTCACCTCTACCTGGACAGGTTCAAGTTCAAAAAGCGGCTGAGAAGGTAAGATGACCTTCACTGTGGGGTGAGGGAGAGGAGGTCGCAGCTTGTTTTTCATTTCCCGAGGCAGGCTACTCCTCTGCCTGTGCTTTATTCATCTTCAAGTGAAAAAAGATTTTTTTTTTTGCACTTAGCCAACTCCTGCTATTCAAGTTTTCCGAGCTTGATAAGCCGCCCTTTATATGCAGTAGTGTGACACTCCCATAAATGACTAATTAGAAGCAGCATTGTGTAATATTCGGTCATAATAACTTTGTCGGGATTGTGGCAAATATGAGCAACGGAATGCACTAAATTCTAATAAGTCATAAGTGAAATAGCTCAACATGAGAGTCACAGACAGGAAATTACAACAGGTTTTATGTGTGTGTATTCAGCCCCAGTGGTGCAACTTCATGCTTTTATGCTCTTCTGTTTTATCTCTCTCCTTCTATTTGAGCTGCATTTTACATCTAATTTAACACTTTTTAATCATATTTTAATTTACAGTGACTTGTTACAACAGATGAGAAACTGACAAGAACATTTTGACAACAAATAATTCATAATTCTTCCCAAAAGGCAGTAAATGACAATAACAATATAGTGATAATAACAAAGGGCCTATATGTGTGTCATGTTATTGTATGGTGCCTATAAGCTTTAGCTTGTGTTATGGTGCTCTTACTTTATCCAGTTATGTTTTCATTGTTATTTACTGCGCTTAGTTTGCGCTGTTTGTGCTCCATCCGTGTTTATTACAACACACAGCAGATACGTGGTGTGTGTATGTGTGTGTGTGTGTGTGTGTGTGTGATCGTGTCTGTTGTAGGCCAATAGTGTCACTCAGTTACACAACCGCTTTCAGTTTCCCAGCCCTGCCTGCCTGCGGCTCCCCGCCCACCGCTGCTCTCTGCTGCCTGCCTGCCTGCCTGGCTGTTGGACGGACTGGGGCAGATCCGAGCCGACCAGTTCCGTGTTCTTCCTTCGCCCAGTGCGCGGAGCAGGCTGAACGGGAGGATCTGCCGGTGTCATGGTGGACATTCCTGCCCAGCCGCGGCATCCATAACTCCGGGGGCAGAGGGAAAGTGTGGCCGGAGGTGAGGAATGTGTTTTTATTTCTTGTTATTTCTGCGCGGATGGCGGATTCATCAGCCGACGTCGGTCGCGTTACGTTACAGCCAAACTTTGACGCTGCTGGCTGGACCTCCTCTCTCTCTCTCTCTCTCTCTCTCTCTCTCCCCCTCCCTCCCTCCCCCTCGCTCGCTCCCTCTTCTGAAACGCAAAGTGCGTCGCCGTGCACACTCACATGCGGGATTACGGTATGTTCACGCAAACGGCAGCGTGCGGTGCGCTTCCCGTCCGCGTCGTTTAAAGGCCGTGACATGAGGCTCCGCAACTTTTACTGTCGATACGTACTGCGTGTGTGTGTGTGTGTGTGTGTGTGGACAGACAGACGGTACAGGCTCGCGCCGAGCTGCGACATGCGCGTATGCTCGTGCGCGTTTGCGTACACGAGCGCCTGAACATGTATGTGACGCTGTAATGTGCGTCCATCGTCCATTGATGTTGTTTTGACACAGGTGACGTAGAGCGTGACGCGCCTTAACGATGAGATAAGCGGACCCGCTCCGCGTGAGTGAAAATGGCACGCACGCACGCACGCACGTTGACGCACACGGGCGGATTTCTGAGCTGCGCACTCGAGATTTTTCCAGCAAAAAGCGACGCGCGTTGAGTGAAGCGGCTCTGAAGTGACGCACACACCGCCTCTCCTGTCTGCGAGCGGCCCTGGATGCAGCCCCGCGTGTGTCCAGCGCACACCTGACGCACACGCAGCGCGTCAACAAGCAGCTTATGTGACGTCATTTCAAAACGATGGAAGTTGCACACGAGATTTAAGTGAATACGTCGCTGTAAACACTCATGACTGCCGAATAATGCCTTATTTATGTTGGGGCCTTTTAAGTTTTGTAGCAGGTGGATTAAACTGCAGCCATAACTTACAACGTGACCCAGTAACAAACCACAAAATAATGACTCACAGGAACAGAACGTTTGTAAATTTGGTAGAAGCTCCTTCACAGCCAAGTGCATATGAGCTGATGAACAATCTGCTCAGATGCTTAGGAAAAAATAAGTTTAAAATGATAGAAAATACAGAATGTCGTTCATATGTCATAAATATGCCAATAAGTCAATGTTATAGCTTGTAAAATGTTTCATCATAAGAAAAGTGAGTGTTTACCATAAAGGTAAAGTGGCAAAAGAGAACCTTTGCCTGGTACCCTAGACTCAGTTATTAAGTTATTTCATTTTTAATGAAAGAAATAACTGAAGAAATGAAGTAATAATAATTTTCTTTGTATACTGTTATTATAAAACATTCTCAAATGAACTTAAACAGGAAAGACAGACAACAGAAAAAACAATAAATGGCATTTCTAATATAAACTAATGCTAGAAATATTAAGTCATTTTTAAATACCACACTAACGTGGAAATTACTTTAACATCTTGTAATCGTCTTTATTGCTTCATCTGTCTACATAATTTGCCAATATCCAATAAACAGGCACGCCTCCTGTTGGCATAGGTATTGATGAAGAGTGATGGAGTTCCCAGTTTTAATTAACTGTATTTAAAAGTAACCATAATTAGTAACCATAGTTCTAAACGGTATTTTAATATGCTGCTCCCTCACTGTTCAATATAATGTCACAAAATCACAAACTTTATTTCTGGAAATTTCTTGCAGAAAAGTATCTTGTCGGTGATAAACCATTGTGAGATTATAAAGTGAGTTTGTTATTAATTGTTGTGGCTCCTTAAAGGGCATCTCCAGTCATAATCAATGTCTGCCTCATAAATCAAGTCACCTATGATCAGTTCATCTCATACCAT
>JAQLOL010000003.1:27498706-27517985 GCA_029783665.1 Naso thynnoides
ATTGCTTTTTTTCAGGTTTGAAGTGTGAAATGTCTAAGAATTTGGATTTGTTGTCATAAGCCACGCCCACTTCAATCAGTCATTACCAAATTTTATGCAATTTTGTTCAAGTTGATGACGCTGTTTACAAGACATAAACTTTTTGTTTCTGTGGCGCCCCCTAGAAGTGAAGGACAGTGCCCTTTATCAGATACAGAATGTTCACTTCTCAACATTTGTGTAAAGTTTTGTATTGATTTGTTGAAAAATTAATTATCTCTGGCCAATTCTGTGTTAACCTACATTTTAGTAAAAGTAATGATGCCAATTCATTAGAATTTCTAGCAGAAGATACAAAAAAAAAATCTTTCCATGTGCAAAGGGGTGTGGCTTATATGAGATTTTCGACAGCAAATGACTCGATTTAATGTATTTCTATAGTTTATAATATGAAGAATCGTAAAGTATCATTTCCACGAGGCTGTTTGGTCAGAAAGTGACAGATTAGAGGAAATAAACTTTGATCCTCAAAGCAGATCGAGTGGCACACACACATACACATATCAAATGTGAATGAAATGCTTCATATATAATGACATCAAACACTTTTGTGTTCAGGGGAGTTTTAAAGGAAGACTCATTGTAGAAAGACAGCAGCGGATGCAGCATATGTGAGCGAGACGTAGCAGACTGACGATACAGACGCACTGCAGAGGAGGACGCAAGATGTGTGTCCCGAGTGTTAATTTGAACAGCAAATTTTATTTTAGTTTTAGCCATAGTCTTTTGACTAAAAAACTATTTAGTTTCAGTCATATTTCAGTCATCTGAAAAGTTTAGTTTTAGTCTAGTTTTTGTAGACCAAATATCACAAGATTTAGGCGACAAAATCTACAGTGAATTTAGTCGACTACCGTTCAACAGGTTTAGGGTGACATGCAGAGTGTAAATGTTTCCTTAGCTGCGGGCCCAACCTTTCCACCCCGGTCAGCTATAGAAAATGCTGCCTTATTTAGGAGCAGAATTCAGGTCCTGCTCAGGTGGACCTGAGGAGGACGCCACTGTAAAAAGAATCTTCAGGATTGACATGCGCAGGGGAAGATAGCCAATAGCGAAAGCTCTTAGACTACACCTGTATTCATAAAGTCTGGGGTTGTGTGACAATGTGTAAACAACATTTGTCTATGTGGTGTCCACAGCACATAACTTAGGTATCTATGCAAGTGTAGCAATATAAACCAGTATGTTTTTCACGTATAATATTGATTTATTCTGTCAAAATGGGGCTTAAATGATGTGGAGACTGTGGGGTTTTAGGTAGCTAATTCATCATTTTCAGTAGTCCATACTTTATCCGTAAAAAGTTCACATTGCTCAAAAATTTTGGATTGTGTAGTCACTATTCTGTCCTGTTTTAACTAAACAGGAAAAAAACTGACCTTTGTGTCTCTTCTTGTGTTTTTCCTGTACCTGTGACCCCTCTCTCTGCAGACTACTGTGCCAGTAAATTTGCCGCCGTAGGGTTTGCAGAGTCAGTGGGTCTGGAGCTTTTGGCCACTGGGAAAGATGGAATCAAGACCACTATTGTGTGCCCGTACTTCATCAACACTGGAATGTTCGATGGATGTCAAACTAAGTAGGTATCTGAACATGATGTTAGATTTTGATTTAATTCCAGGTAGCCTGCACTCTAGGCTGAGATTAAAACTGCTCATTCAAAATAAAGTTGTAAACTTGTAAATGATATATTGAGGAGCCTGTGTAAAGGTATTAGTGTTTAATTATGTCATTTTACACCAAAGGGTTAAATAATCAAGTTGAAAGTTAAACCCTCTTATGCTACACACATATAACATTTATACAAGTATTGAAAGTGGGATAGGCATAAAAATCAAGCAGTGGGGTTGGGGCCAAGCATTGGGGTGGCCTGCTGTCCTGCACTCACATTGCTCCAGTCTAACTGCGCCTGAGCTACCTTATCTATGGAGAGTGGCCCGTCATTTTACTGTTGTTTTTTTCACCTTTTAGTAACATTTTTAAATTGTTCTCTCGTATCTGTGATCTTGAAGACAGTCACACATTTTTTCCCTGCTCTTTAGCATAACTTTGTTTGCTGTTGTCTGCCTGAATTTGAGGTGAATCCTCCACAAACAGTCACAGTGATGTTGGCACTCCGTGACTGTGCACATGCAAGTGCATCCGTACCATGCCAAAGCCCAACTCTTCCGTTGGACGAAGTGGCTTACCCTATCTCTAAGGCTGAACCTAGCCACTTTACGGAGAAAACTCATTTCAGCCACTTGCAACTGCAATCTCATCCTTTCGGTCACAACCCACAGCTTGTGACCATAGGTGAGGGTTGGAATGTACAAGGACTGGTAAATTGAGAGCCTTCCAGTTCAGCTCCTTCTTCACCACGATGGTCCGGCGCAGCGCTTGCATTTCCACTGACACTGCACCAAGCCCGCTGTCCATTTCCTTCCCCTGCCATCACTTGTGAACCAGACCCCGAGACACTTAAACTGCTTTGCTTGAGGCAGGATCTCCTCTCCCCACCAGAGAGGACAATCCGCAAACTGCTCCAGTGCCTGCTGGAGGTCACAGGACGAAGAAACCAGCAAAACCACATCATCTGCAAAGCGCAGCAATGCAGCTCTAAAGTTCCTAAACCAGACATACTCCTCACCATGGCTGCACCTCGATATCCTGTCCATGAAAATCACAAACAGGATCAGAGACAACGGACAGCCCTGGCAGAGTCCAACACCCACTGTAAATGTGTTTGACTTTATGCTGAGTATACAGACACAGCTCTCACTTTGGTTGTACAGGAAATGGATAGCTTACAACAGCAGCCCTGATACCCCACACTCCCACTGTACCCCCTACAGTTCTCCCTGGGGGACACGGTCGTAAGCCTTCTCCAAGTCCACAATACACATGTAGTCTGGATGGTCAAACTCCCATGAACCCCCCAGCAAACACGCGAGGATAAAGGGTTGGTCCATTGTTCCACAGCCAGGACGGAATGTGCATTGTTCCTCCTTAATCCAAGGTTTGACCATTGGCTGGAGCCTCCTTTCCAACACCCTGGAGTAAACTTTCCCAGGGAGGCTAAGAGGTAAGATACCTCGATAATTTGAGCACACCCTCTGCTCCCCTTTGTTCAAGTTGGAAACCACCACCCCAGTCTGTCACTCCAGAGGTACCGTCCCCGACCTCCACGCGACACTGAAAAGGCGTGTCAGCCAAGACAGCCCAACGATGTCCAGAGCCATCAGCATAGATATGGATGAGTCTTCCACGGAGTCTTCAGACTCTGGCTCCTTTGCAGAGGACGCATTAGTCGAGTTCAGGAGCAGAGTGTTCCCTCCACCGCCTGGCGACATCCCCAGTCTGGGTCAGCAGTTCTCCTTCCCCACTTAACACAACCTGAACTAAGCCCTGCTTTCCCTTCTGGAGCCACTGGAAGGTTTGCCAAAACTTTCTTGAGGCCAACTGAAAGTCCTTTTCCATAGCCTCCCCGAACTCCTCCCACACCTAGGTTTTCGCTTCAGCAACCACTGGGGCTGCAGCCCCTCTGGTGTCCCGGTACCTATCTGCTGCTTCAGGAGACCCCTAGGCCAACCAAGCCCAAAAGGCCTCCTTTTTTAGCTTGAGGGCCTCCTTTACCACTGATGTCCACCAGCAGATCCTTAGGTTGCTACCACAACAGGCACCAATGACCTTCTGACTACAGCTCCAAGCAGCCACTTCCTCTATGGAGGCTTTGAAACATGGCCCACTTGAATGCCATGTCCCCAACCTCGCCTGAGATGAGCAAGAAATTCTTCCGGAAGTGGTAATTGAAGACCCAGTGGACAGAGCTGTCTGCCAGGCATTTCCAGTTCGCTTTCACTACACGTTTGGGTTTCCCAGGTCTGTCCAGCAGCCGTCCCTGCCATCTGATCCAACTTACCACCAGGTGATGATTAGTTGACAGCTCTGCTCCTTGCTTCACCTGTGTGTCCAAGACATAGGGCCACAGGTCTGATGATACGACCACAAAGTTAATCATCAACCTTTGGCTTAAGGTGGCCTGATACAAGGTACACTTATGAACAATTTTGTGCTTGAATGTGGTGGTCGTCATAGCTAATCCACGCCTTGCACAGAAGTCCAATAACAAAGCTCCACTCAGGTTCAGATCAGGCAGGCCATTCCTCACAATCACCCCCTTCCAGTTTTCTCCATCATTGCCCACAGGAGCTTTGAAGTCCCCAGAAGAACTGTGGTGTACCTAGATAGAGCCCCTTCTAGGACCCCACCCAGGAGCTCCAAGAAGGCCGGGTCTGTCGAGCTGATGTTCTGTTCATAAGCACAAACAACAGTCAGAGCCTCCCCTCTAACAGCCTCACAGCCGCATGGAGGAAACACAACACACAAAGGGATAGTACAGCCCATCTCCAGGAGTTTGGATTCAGAGCTGACATTGTACGTGGAGGTAAGCCCGACTATATCCAGTCGGTACCTCTTAACCTCTCGCACCAACTCCTGCTCCTTTCCTACCAGAGAGGTGACATTCCACGTCTCAAGAGCCAATTTGTAAAGCCAGGGGTCAGGTCGCCCATGTCCCCACCCTCGCCTGCTGCCCATCATACTCTGCACCCGACCACTCTGGCTCCTCCTGCGGGTAGTTGGTCCACTGGAGGACAGGCCTATGTTGCTATTTCAGGCTGTGCCTGACTGGGCCCCGTGGGTAAGGGCCCAGCCACCAGACACTCGCCCATAGGCCCCTTCCAGGCCTGACTGGGTCCTGTGGGTAAAGGCCTGGCCACCAGGTACTCGTCCACGGGCCCCTTCCCCAGGCCCCGGTACCCTGCAGGCAGGGTGCACATGTTCTTGTTTGCTTTTTCCAGAGGGGTCTTCTGAACCGCCCCTTGTCTGGCCCTTCGCCGGGGACCAATTTGCCTTTGCTTTGCCTCCTGAGGTCATAAGAGCACTCAAACCCCTCCACCATGATAAGGTAGAGGTTCAAGGAGGGGGTCAGAAGTTCAGTTGAGACAAAATTCTGAGAAAATTTGAGCCTCTTCTGGATGACATAAAGAAAACTCTAATTTATTTTACATCAAGCATGTCATAAATGACTGATGTTCAAATACTGAAATGAACCACTCTGTATTTAACTTGATGTAAAATTTTTGTACCGTGGGCTCAGTTTTTGTTTAAAAAAAAAAAAGCTTTATTGTCCTTCTTGAGGTTTAACAACCACAACTTGACAGCAAGCCAAACGAAAGTTTCGTATGTAACTACGGTTCTATGAATCCTGAATGACCGCCAGAGGCGGTGCTTCAAGCACGGAATGTATCCATCTCGCGCATGTGCAGGTCGAGTGTTTATACCAACAAAGTCACGTGTGACCCCTGATGACCCCGGTCAGTCTATATCTTCCGGTGGCATCAGTGGATCTGTTCCTGCAGAATCTTCTCGTGAGAGCACGAGGATTCTGAGTGACAGAACGCTCTGGCGGTCATCCAGGATTCATAGAACCGTAGTTACATACGTAACTTTCATTCTATTTCATCCTTACTGACCGCCAGAGGCGGTGCTTCAAGCACTGGATTACCCATATCAACAAAGTCACGAAGAATTCCAATACCCACCTCATTGAGAGGAAACAGCAGAGTCGGGCCCCAGGACCACACCCAATGGATGGGGAGAGGTAACGTTGACCCGATAGAACCTGGCAAACGTGTTCGGCGATGCCCATGACGCTGCCCCACAGATGTCTTCCAGTGGCACCCCGCGCAAGGCCGCCCATGATGTTGAGACCGCTCTGGTAGAGTGGCACCTCACCCCTGATGGCACAGGACAACCACTCCTCTTATAGGCATGTGTGATGACATCCACAACCCAATGAGACCAGCGCTATTTGGACAGAGCACAGCCTTTCCTAGGACCACCATAGCAGAGGAAGAGCTGGTCTGACTGTCTAATACCTGCAGTCGCAGCTATGAAGAGCCTCAGAGCCCGCACAGGGCACAACAGTCTCAAGTTGTCATCCCCTCTGGGAAAACAAATTGTGCCAGGTGGATGGGTCTGTTGAGGTTCGAAGCTGACAGAACCTTGGAAAGGAAAGCTGTATTTGGCCACAGGGTAACCCCAGTGCCATCTGAGTTCCATCTGAGGCATGAGTCACTCACAGACAGAGCATGAAGCTCCCCCACATGCTTTTCCGAAATGACTGCCAGGAGAAAGGCAGTCTTAACAGAGACCCACCGCAGCTCTGCCTGGGCCAAGGGTTCAAAGGGAGGCAAACACAGGGCATCGAGCACCAGGCGCAGATCCCATGGAGGCACACGGAGTACTCGTGGGGGTCGTAACCGCCACGCCCCCTTCAGAAAACTAGACACCAGTCGGTGACTCCCCACTGTGCCATTATCCACCTGAGCGTGTCGAGAGGAGATGGCTGCCACATACACCCTCAGGGTAGCAGGGGACCGACAGCTATCCAAGAGTGACTGGAGGAAGTCCAGAATCCTAGGGACTGAACAGTGCACAGGATCCTCACCCTTATCCGAACACCACTCAGTAAACAGCTGCCACCTATTTTCATATTGAGCTTGGGTAGAAGGTGCCCTGGCATTCAATATGGTATTGCAGACCGCATCGGAACAACCTGTCAGCGGCATGTTGGACCCTGCAGTGGCCAGAGCCACAGTTGCAGGCGCAGGGGGTCGGGGTGCCAGATCTGGCCCTGTAACTGAGACAGGAGATCCCTCCTGTCGGGCAGACACCATGGCGAGCTGTGGCAGAGCCTGCGTAGTAGAGGGAACCATGTCCTCCCCGGCCAGAAAGGGGCTACTAACAGTAGTCTGTGACCTTGCTGGAGGACCCTCTGTAGCGCCGGAAAAATCAGAGGGATTGGCAGAAATGCATAGAGGAGACTGTCCGGCCAATCGTGGGCGAGAGCATCCTGACCCAGAGGACTGCTCTCCTCTGTCAAAGAGAACCACAGGGGGCAATGGGTCGATTCCTCTGTAGCAAAGAGATCCATCTCTGCCCTGCCAAAGATGTCCCAGATGCTCAGAATCACCTCTGGATGGAGTCTCCACTCCCCCGGTGGAGGCTTGTGACGAGAGAGGAAGTCGGCCGCCCGGTTCCTGTCTCCAGGCAAATACATTGCTCTCAGGCTGGCCAGGCGTGGTGCTGCCCACAACAGGAGGTCGCGGGACGCCTGCAACAGCGGAGCAGACCTGGTGGCCCCCTGGTGGTTTATGTGAGACACGGTCAAAACATTGTCTGACCGTACCAGGACATGCCGGCCTCTCAGGCAGGGAAGAAAAAACTGCAGAGCCATGTGCACAGCCCGCAGCTCCAACACATTGACATGCATCGAACGGTCCCGAGCAGGCCACAGCCCCTGAGCCATCCGATTCTGCCACACAGCTCCCCAGCCTGAGCGGGGGGCATCTGTCGTGATGGCCTCCCGCCTGGATGCGACAGAACCCATGGTCAAGCCCTGAAGAAGAAAATACCTCTTCCTCCATTGAGCCAGAGCTTGGAGGCAATGGTGTGACACCTCGAGTTTCCTGTGCCGGTGCCACTTGGCATCCAACTGAAAGCTGTTCAGCCACCTCTGAAGGGGGCGCAGTGACAGCAGCCCCAAGGGAACCACGGTGGCGGCAGTGGTCAATTTCCCTAGGAGGCGCAAAAACTCCACATAGGGTAATCTCCTGCCTGCCCAAAAGAGGCGGAGGAGGCGGAGAATGTCGTCCACCCGTTGCGGTGATGGACAGGCCGTCATGGTGACGTCATCGAGAGTCATACCCAGGAAGAGGGTGCTCTGCGAGGGAACCAGAGAGCTCTTCACAAAATTTACCCTGAGACCGAGTCTGGCCAAATGAGAGAGAAGCCGTGTCGTGTCCAGGGCCATCTGAGACCGGGATGGCGCACAAATAAGCCAGTCGTCCAGGTAGGGCAGGATCTTCATACCCTGTGACTGCAGGGGTGAGAGGGCTGCCATAACACAAATGGTGAACACCCGTGGGGAAAGAGAGAGGCCGAACGGGAGCACTCTGAACTGGAAATGACGCCCTCGAAAGGCAAACTGCAGGAACTGCCTGTGATGTGGTGCTATGGGGACATGAAAGTAGGCATCCTTCAGGTCTATTGAAGTAAACCGTTCCCCCTTGGCGACAGTGCGCAGCACCTCTGCAGTGCTGATCATATGGAATTTCATGACCTTCAGAAATCTGTTGAGACCCCTCAGGTCGAGAATGGGGTGGAGTCCGCCATCTTTCTTCGCTACCAGAAAGTAGGCTGAGTAAAACCCCCCAGGTTGCAACAGGGGATCCACTGGCTCGATGGCACCCTTGTCCAGGAGGACGGACAACTCCTGGCTGAGGGCTTGGGCTTTTGCCGGGTCGTGAATAATGGTCATCTTGACCCGGCCACATACTGGGGGCCGGCGTCGGAACTGAAGTCTGTACCCATGGGTCAAGGTGGAAAGCACCCAAGGGTCCCTGGTGGAAGCAGCCCAATAACTGAGCTGCCGCTGGGAAAAACAGCCGACAACCGGCCCCTGGCCTCAGTGCTGGGCCCCCCAGCCCCTAGAGGCCCTGGGGGTACAACGGGCAGCATGTGATGCCTGGGGTTGCCCAGAGGCCAGCCGCTCTGGGGCCCGAAAGGCCTGTGCCTGCTGCTGCCCAGGCTGCGGAGTTGGGCGCTGAGGTCTGAAGTAGCCACTGGGATAAGTCTGCGGGTGAGGACGGCGAACTTATGAAGAACTCCTAGGCCTGCTAGGAGGCACACTCCTGTGAAGACCAGACAGCTGCTGTCTAGCCTGTCTGACTTGCACTGTACGCTCAAGCGCCTCCATAGCCGGCCCAAACAGCTCCCCAGGTTCCACCGGAACACTGCAGAGGGTTCTTCTGCATGTCTCAGTGAGTGGAGACTGTGCAAGCCAAACCTGGTGGCGAGCCTGGACAAGAGTGGACATCAGCCTCCCTAACTCTCTGGACATCAATGCAAATGCCTGCAGAGAAGCGTCACTGAAATTGTGAATGGACGCATCTACTGCGGCCTCCTGCAAGGATGCTGACTGCGCAAGCAGCAGGTGGGACATAGAATTACCTATGTGTCCCATGCGTGCCGCTGCATCATAGGCCTTTGAGAGCAGTTCGTCAGTAACCCGACACTGGGGATGAGGACACCGAGTGTCTGGTCTCAATGCCTCGTCAGGGGAGACAATCAAGGCGGCTACAGTTGGTTCAGTGGCTGGCATGCGGCCCAAACCAAACTTGGGTGCATCCTGCATAGCCGCCAGGGCCCGACCGTCAGATGTAGGACGAGAGAGGGCTCTAGAATTTCTCCAACATGCATGTAGCTCCTTAACATAAACCTCTGATGGGGGCACAACAAAATTAGCAGAGGCTGACCCACGCTTAAAGAAAGCACTAGTTGAAGTCGACTGGGCTTGTGGCAGATCCAATTGCAGGCGGGCCAGGGCTGTATGAATGACAGCTGCCATTGAGCCATCCTCGGCACCAGCAGTAGAGCGATGAGTCGACAAACCAGAACCGGCTGTGGAAGCACGAGAGGCCAGATCCTGTGAAACAGCCTCCAGTTCATACTCTGCAAATTCAGTGGCTGAGGCCGCCGTGGAAAGAACATCTTCCTCCAGCTCAGGAATAGCTGCTGGAGGTGGAGCAGCAACTGGCACCTCCGCAGCAGCCCCCGACTGGAAAGCCAGGAAGAGGGACCTCATATTATCGATCTCAGCCGTCAACTTGTCCACCTTAGAGGCAAGGTTGGACCCTTTAGCCTTCTTTTTGGAAAAAGGGCTTGCTGTCTAAGCAGCCCGACGCTTGGACCTGCCAGACTGAGTCAGAGTCAGACGCTGGGCTGAGGCCAGTTGTTCGGGTGACTGGGTGAGGCCCAACAGTTGTTTCAACTCAGCCAGCCTGTCAACCCTCACTGCCCAGGGCATGATGCTGTAATTCATGCAAGCATCATTGGACAGAGCCCCTTTAAGGTGCTCAAGACCAAGGCAGGGGGGATATAGATCGTGGCCGTCTTCAGGCTGCAGAGGAGCCATACAGGCTGAACACGCATGGTTGCAAAACATGTTAACAACCAGGAACTAGAAACAAACAAACGCTGAGAGAGGGGGCGAGAAAACGCAGCCATCACCAATAAATCACACTGCTGGGAACGGGAGCGAGAGCACTGCCTTCACCAGTCAGCTGTATTCGCTATGCAACAAAAACGGGCACAACCTAGTTGGCACCAAAATACACAAACTTAATTAGTCGAGCGCAAACGCCGGTACAATCAACCGCAAAAAGAAAAACAAACAAACTTAGACTAGGAGCGGGAGCGAGCACACAGCTATCACCGACAGGGAAGCCAATCACTCATGAACGAAAACAAAGCCGGGAGAGGGATCCAAACCACTACCATCACTAACAGAAAAAACGTAACAAATAGCTACGCGATAACAAATGCCGGGAGAGGGAGTGGAGCCACTGCCTTCACCAACAATTGCTACTACAGAACACTATCCGCGATGCCAAATGCCGGGAGAGGGAGCGGAGCCACTGCCCTCACCAGCAATTGCCACTACAAAACACTATCTGTGATGCCAAATGCCGGGAAAGGGAGCGAGACCACTGCTGTCACTGACAATTGGAGACAAACTATACTCAATAGCGGTACAGATGCCAGGAGGGGGAGTGAGGTCACTGCCGTCACCAACAATTGTACAGGTAATTATAAACCATCCGCGGTGCCAACGCTGGGCGGGAGAGTGAAGTCACTGCCATCACCAACAATCGGAAATAAAATGCTCTATCCGCGTTATCAATGCCTGGAGAGGGAGCGAAATCACTGCCGTCACCAACAGAGGAATTAACTGTAACTTAAAGCGAGTACAACTGGTTGTACTAAAAAAAAAAAATCAATGTAGAAAACAAAGGAACTTATCCCACCGAGGATGATGAGCCGAAGCGGTCACAGGCAAACCACAAGCTCTGGTGGAGTCCGTTGCAGCCTTTGGAGGGCGAGCAGTTTGCAGCTCCGACGAAACGTCACAAGGCTACCAGCTACGGAGGAGAAAATAGCAATAGCCACTTAGCTTTAGCCAGCGAAGCGACATGCAGTAGATACACCGGCGAAGCGAGAAGATGAACAGGGACAGATCCACTGATGCCACCGGAAGATATAGACTGACCGAGGTCATCAGGGGTCACACGTGACTTTGTTGGTATAAACACTCGACCTGCGCATGCGCGAGATGGATACATTCAGTGCTTGAAGCACCGCCTCTGGCGGTCAGTAAGGATGAAATAGAACTCCATTCACAGATGACACTTGGGTCAGAAAGTAGCCTTCAGGCTTCCATAATTTAATGCAGGTTCAAGCAGATGTTAACATGGAGTGAAACTGGAATAACAAAACACAGTAAAATCACTGCAAAGTTTGCTGTAGTCTAGTATCTAAGTGCACAAGCATCAAATGCACGTATATCAATCAAAGATCCAATAAAGTCGCACTATAACTACAATCATTCACCTATATACATAACAAATGCTAAATGCAGAATCAAAATGGCTGACTCAAACAACATCTTACAAATACTATTAAAATCACTTGTTCAGTACAATAATCACTCAAGTTTCAACAATATGTGATGTATCGATAATACATGGACACAGACTTACAGGCAGTGTTTTCCAAAGTACAGACAACAGGATGGCATCAGATACTCTTTCTGCAATATGGCATGGCTGAGAGAATGGCTGCTACCTGCCTTATAACATCCTAATTCCTCTACTTTCTGTTTTAGAAAACTGAGAAATACACCCAAAGACCCGTAGAGGGTGCAAGACAGATTAAAAATACCTGAAGGGCAGTTCAATTGCAGAGTTGTTAAATGTACGTTGGCGGAAAAAAAAATCCAATAAATCCAATAAAAAACATAAGAAAATGAAGAATGCATCACATTATAAAACTCTGGTCTAAAGGCCCCAACATGCATGTCAGCGGACATCTGCGGACTAGTCCGCTTGTACGGATTGGGAAAGCAGTTTCATTAATACTGCAAACAACAGTCTGCCCATACACAATATTCAGTGTGCAGATTGCAGTGATTAAGCAAAAGATAGCAAGTTTTAGTGGCTGCACTTCTTTTCTTTTATCATTTTTAGCCAGACTGATGTTACTTATGTTGCAGCTACAACTGAATCTAACTAATGGTGATCCAGGCAGAGACAACAGGAGAAAAAACATAAAGCTTCTGCAGACATGAGGGAGAACACATTCTTACCTGAGTGGGACGTATTGCCTTCTTTTTTGTTGTTATTGCTGTTGTTCAATGAAATGAGAAATCTTTCGGCTCGAAACATTGCCGTGAATCAGTGTATCTGCAGTCAAACTAGTCGAGTCAAAACAGTCAAAACATTGCTTTATTCACACACGTGAAAGATCATGCACAGTCCGTGGGCGGTCGTCACGGTTACACATTTCGGGCTGCGCGCTGACGTCCACAGAGAGGTTTGCACAGATTCTTGTGAACCACTCTGTGGACGTGGGTGGATGATGATTTTTACATCACAAATACCCGAGCGAACCTCTGCGGACACACGGATGCGGAAAGTATGAATTGGCCTTTTGTTGTGTTTGGCTGAGTGGGAAAAACAAGAGCTGCTACAAATGCACAACACAATAAAAATAGCAAAAGTTGCGTTTTCTCAAGGCTAGAGTAAAGGGTTTTCCAGATTATCCCATTCTGCAGACATTTAATGCATGCAGTAAGGTGACTGACAGTTTGCTTTTTATTGTGGGAGGTGAGCACTGCTGATTATAAACCAGCCAGCTAATTCAAACTTTAGTCACCTAAGTGAGATGGCCAGCAGGTCATTTTATGATTGTGAGCAAGCCAACACTATTCTGTAAGCAAGCTCTCTGCAAACTAGCTCCCCACTCTCAACCGCTCAAGTGTCTTTTGTGTATTTCTTTCAAGAGTTTCAAACTAGATGGCGTCGAATGTGTTGATGAAAAGTTTCAGTCAGAGAAACCAGTTTAACTGCAGAATAATGCGCCCATGTTTTTTCCTCTGCAGTTTGTAAGAGCTGCATCGTGCAGCACTTTGAGGAGAGCAACGACTGTCCTAAATGTGGCATTCAGGTCCATGAGACCAACCCGCTGGAGATGCTCAGGTCAGATTTTCTTCTATCATTGTGAATGAGCGAGCTTCTTTCTTGTTTTCATTAACGGGATGTTAATAAAGCTTTGTGCCCACTTCGATCATCTCTTCCTTCTCTCCGTAACATCTGTCTCTTTAGCCTTTTGCTGCTCTGTCACGTCATTTCTGACATCTGATTCTTCATCCTTTTAAATTTGTCCTCTTTTTTCCTTTTACCATACTCTGTGTTTCAGCATTCACTACCTTCACCTGCTCATCCTCCGTTCCTCCATTTTGTAAAACAGCTAATTCATCTTTGTTATTCCCTCCATTTTTCTCACAGCAGCTTCTTTCTTTGACTTTTCTTTTTCTGTTTTTCATGAGATCCCTCTGTCTTCCACTTTGACCACACCGTCACTGTCAGCTGCTTTTAATCCTTCTCTTCTTCTTTACCTCCTCCTCATCCTCTTGAGTCTCTCTCACACTCTTCTCTCCCCTCACTCTCAGGCTGGACAACACCCTGGAGGAGATCATTTTCAAGCTGGTGCCCGGACTCAGAGAAAGTGAGTCGTCTGTCTGTCTGTCTGACAAACCATTTTACAATTAAACTTTTTATAACCAGATATGAAGAATTTATTCCTACGCATAAAAATAAAATATTCAAATATATGTATGGGTCATGGAGCAGCATATTCAGTTTCGATATACTGAGACAAGCCTTGTTATATATGACGCATTTTCTGAGCTTATTAAGGAGACATAAGTAATGATTTCTATACTGCAGTGAAAACAAATGAGATATGTTGTCAGTGAACGTTTTACCAACTTGCTGAGTATCAATAAAAGATAAAGGTCATTCTGCTGCAGCTCTGCCTCCCTCAAACCTTATTAATTGTTGCGGGTTCGTTGTATATAATGCAGTTATAAGAGACAGGGCTGTTTTTTGTTTGTTTGTTTGTTTTTTGACTGTTAAAAATATTTGTTGAGATTTTTTGAACCCTTTAAACATCATAAAAGTCAGGACCCTCCTTTAACTCTACTACAGTGTACAGTATTTATCTACATACTGTGCTCAGCAAAATTCTCAAGGCTCTAGGCTCAACTGCATTACTGTCAATTTTATTGTTTAGTGTTTGTTAAATGAGGCAAATTTTCACTGAGCATAGACTCTGGTAATTTATCAGATCCATTGGCCTTCAACTGGCTGACCTGGTTTCAAATCTCCACCAGCTCTGATCTCTCCGTAAAGAGGGAAGAGATTTCCTGCTGAGATAAGGTATCATTTGTCAGCGTCACAAGCTGAAGAGTTTTAAAATATGATGAAGATGTTCAATGCTCAGTCTGCAGCCGGGCCAACGAGAAGGCACGTCAACATGTCGACCCAAAGCTGTGATGGTGCTATAATTTTATGACTCCATAACCTCGCCTCTGCTGACGGAGCGCTCCGGCAGCGGAGAGATGGATCGACATTTTAGTGGCTCGTGCCGTCCGGCCAAGTGGAATAAAACTCAGCCTCAAATGAATCCGTGAATTCTGCATTATGATATTTAAAGAGCGGGATGGTGTTTTCTTCTCTAAAGAAACATGGCAGGTCCATGAAGAGTACTGCTTTTGGTCTGCTGTTAAAATCAAGGAAGCTTCACCTCCAACTGTGAGAAAAAAAAAAAAATTACCATAACCAATGTGACTGACTCCACAGTTGACTCCAAAACCATCTGCTCACTCTTATAATGAGGCTCACAGACTTTGCTCAGATTGTAGGCAACTCAGATTTGTTTCTTAAATCAGAAGTCTGTCTGCACTGTTATTTGTTGTGTGTGTCCAGCAATCATCAGCTCTTCTGTGCGAGGTGCTGTAGCATCGTAGGCCTCAGTATCTGTGTGCCAAAGACGGGGAGATTAACCGATTCGTGTGGATACTCAGCCAGGCGCAGGCAGAATGCGAGCACATTGGTAGAGCAGCTGTGAACAGATGCAACTGTGGAAATAAATCGAGATGCATCGCCTGTTAAATGTTTGCATCAGTAAAATCTGATCTATTTTATCATCAGATGTTCTATGCATATGTTCAGAAATGTGACCAACCCAGTAATTTGATATTTTGATATTTTTTATCCCCCCTACATTGGACCTATGTGACGTTCACATGTGCTGCGGATATATTGTGTGAGACTCGGCTTGCTATGTGTAGCTGAGTCTCAGGTCCACACCACAAACAGTGGTAGAGAGACTCCTACTAAGGCTCCTATCATTCCCTACATATAGTAATCACAAATTATCAGTACTTGTCGGGTCACCAAGGTTGTAATCCATTGCATCAGAACATTCTTTGTATTTAATATTGTGTAGTTTTCAATAACGAGGGTGTTTTGCTCTGCCTGAGTCTGAAATTCCTCTTAAAACAAAGATGGCGCTGGCAGTGTTCACAGTGTAAACTTTACAACCTCTGCTGTACAGTGACACCATTGGTTAGGAGGCTGTACTGCAATGGTCTCGTCGAAAGATTTAGCAGACAACCAAAAACAGATAAGAACATTTTAAAAACAACGCACATTTCTCATTTGAATCACTTCATCACACATTTATAACGGAGTAATGGTTTACTTTTATGGTTTGGTTTCCCTCAAATCCCTCAAGGCGTTCTTGAGATATCATGTTCCCAGGAAATGGGGACAGATGAACAACCTGAAAACATAATGCCTCCGGCTCTGGCTATCGCCAGTGTGGAGGCATAAAAACACTGGGACACGCAGCGTGCAGGCTCACTTCCAAATACATTTACCTCATTATGTGACACTTAGGCATCGTTTAACACGAGTATCCGACAGTGTAACAACGTTTATAGGTCAGAAACGACAGACAGAAAAGCATAGCAGATCTCTTTTAAATTCCATTCACAGAAAAATTAGTCAAACACAAACTTCCCAATACAATACAATATAAGAAGCACTCTTCCTCTCATCATGACTGTGAACACTGTTTTCTTTTTCACTGCTGCTCATGTGATCCAGAAGAGGAACAGCAGGAACTGGAATTCTGGAAGAAGAACCAGCCCAAAGCAAACGGCCAACGTAAGTTATGTAGCATAAAAAGATGGTTGAACAATATTATCTATATTTTGAAATACGTACCACAAATTCGTCTCGGGTTGTTCCACCAATGACAGCTTCCGTGATTTACAGTAACTGTAAAGATTCATGCGCAAATCAGCCCCGTTTCAAACTTCCTAGTTACACTGTTATACATATTTGTTATTTGGTTGCAACTTGTTCGCAGTTTCTGTCTTTTTCCTCTCAGTTGTAAGAGTAGGCAGAAGTCAAATCAACAGATGAGGGAAGTTTTTGACAGAGTTTTGATTCATCATCATGTGAATAATCAGCACAGTTTGTGCTTGTTTATGTGCATGTGGGGCAGGGCTGCTTTCAGGGAATTCCCTGCTCATGCACATTCAAGTACCTCATGCAAATCTCTTTACATGATACTCCACAGGTGAAAAGAGGACCTGCACTGTTTTCCATTGCGAGCAGTGATCCAGTGTTATCTGTATTCCTCTTTTAATCGTATTTAGATGCCATTTTAATATCCTCACGTATAATTTGTGTCAGTTATTGTTTAATTAAGAAAAGATTTTCAATTTTTGTTTGACACTGGACCTGTTTGTGTGTGTGTGTGTGTGTGAATGCTTGTCTCAAATCACAGCAGAAAGCCTCAGATGTCAGAAACGTGGGCTGCCTGAGGTTGGGGGTGATGATGGCGATGGTGGTTGCGATGATGGTGACGATGGCGGGGATGAAGATTACCACAGGAGTGACCCTCAGATAGCCATCTGTCTGGACTGCTTACGCAACACAGGACAGTCCGGGGAGAGCACTGTCACGGTGTGTGTGTGTGTGTGTTTATAATAATTTATGCATCACTGTAGATATAAGAGGTGTTAAGCACCTCCTTAATGAAAAAACCTTAAAAACAGGTACGTTTCTCTGAAGGGAAATGTGTTTTACTGTTGGCTTATAAACGTTTCACTGCTTATGGTTTGAGTTTTCCCGCATGAATCAGCATTTAACTTTCAGCTTCCTGTCTCAATAAATTGGGGGGTAATAGAATTTGTCTCTCGTCCAATTAGGACTTGATGAAGAGGTTTATCCGCTGCTCCAGCCGAGTCACCGTGGGAACAATTAAGAAGTTTCTCAGTCTTAAACTGAAGCTGCCGAGCTCTTACGAGGTATGAAAATGAGTCAGTCTTCCAGGTTAGAAACCACCATAAAAGCAAGAAATATAAACTTTGATCTAACTGTCAAGAAAAAACTTTCACAAAAGCTTATGTGCAACTTTCAGGAACATGTAAGTTTTCTTTTTTTTTACTTCTCCAATCCCACTGAAATTCTTAAGCACTTTTATGAACAGAAAGAGCATTTTAGTTCAGCTGAATTGAAAAATTATGCTAACGTTAAGTTAATTGATAATTTGCACTCCATATTTGTAACCAACATATTTACAAAGCTGCTTTCACGTTGGTGTAACCACATGACCAATGCAAATTTTTCCTCCTAAATATAGACTATGACTATAACAGTTGCAACTGCTGCTTAGTAGTTTGCTGTAGCCTGTAACTACTTACTGTCAAATGAGGCCATCTACAACATTATCCAGACACAAAATGTGCAAAATGACAAGGGAGTTTAATGCAAGGAAGATAAAATACATAGAAAATAGACAGAAATAAAAGCCGAAAAACATCATTAGCATTGAAGAGCAGCTGCAGTTTTACTTGTGTCTTTGTGCCGCTGCAACACATGAATTTTCCCTCCGAGGACCAATAAAGAAAAATATCTTATCTATTGATTTGTCATACAAGAAGTTCAAGCTGCCACACAGAGCAAAGAGAGCAAATCCAACCGCAGAAACGTGTTCGCTCAAAGATAACATCAAAAGCGGCTGAGTAAAATCACAAATTTCAGATTTCAGAAAATAAACTAAATATCAAACAAGATTAAAAGATTCATATTATGAATTAGAGGCTGTGGAGAAGCTGAAGCAAATAACTAAAGCTTTCCTGATTGAGTCAAGTCAAACTCTGACAGCAGCCAGATGCTCGTCGATAATATCCCAATGATCAACATCGGTTCATCGGTTTGGATTTTTCAAGGATTAAAACCTGGTGGCTTCCATATTTGCTGAAGACTGAACTTTTAAATTGGTAAAACACAGTCACAGTCCTTCACACGCACACACACACGCAGCCTCCCACTCATTACCACAGCCAACTTCCCCTTCTCTGTCAGGTGGCGTTTTATGACTGAGACCTTTTTTTATTTTGGTTTCACTTGTCGTTTTCATCTTGCCGTCTGACAGTTTGACAGCTAATTTATATTTTGACCCTGTGTTTAAATGAACTTGTTGCTTTGCCTGTGACAACATGCGTGTAATTTTTCTGCTGTGTCCAGCTGGACGTGCTGTGTAACGGAGAGATCATGGGACGGGATCACACCCTGGAGTTCATCTACATGACTCGATGGAGGCTACACGGAGAGAATGTAAGACTGCACCCTCACTTCCTTTTCTACGTTTGTGTGTGAGCTTGCATGCTCATGTGTAGATGCATTGGTGCAGGAAAGTGTTTATTTGTGTGTGTGTGTGTGTGTGTGTGTGTGTAAAGCATTCACACTCCCTTCCCCAAAGTAGAGCTAAAAGCTCATCAGCCACAAAGTTAAACTATTTTATGAACAAGTCGTTGTTTGAAGCTGAGACTTAGACTGTGTATAAAAGCGGTTAAAACGTTGTTAGATTACTTAAATTTGGGCTAAAATGTTTTTTTCTTTGAAGATGCTTGAAACTGGCACATTTCTTTTGTGAATTTGCTGCCTGGTATTTGCTTAACTTATACAGATACGTGATTTTGTCCTTTAAATGCCATTGAAACTTAAATAACAATAACTGTACACTCTAGTTTCTGAGGCTTAAAGGCTGTTATTGGTTTTTTAAACCTCTCAAAAGGTCACACTGCATACTGATCAGACGCATAGTTGTGAGAGTCAACAAAGGAAATGTTATCTGACGTTGTGCTGGTGACCTTCAGGGAATTAGAGCCTAACAACATCCACAGATGCAAAAATACTCAAACTTACTAGAACTTTTA
>JAQLOL010000003.1:27602820-27613897 GCA_029783665.1 Naso thynnoides
CATGTTGGCTTGATTTTATCAGTTCCATCATGAACTAGCCTTGACAATAAAGCTTTTCATCATAAGAGGAGTGCCTTGGTTCAGCTCCTTTTTTCTACCATAACAAGGGGCACTTTGGATGTCAGGGGCAAAGGTGCAGGTGCTCGAGCACCCTTAGCTCCTCCCACTGCACGTGCCCAACGAGACAGAACAATGAAGCGTTGCCCTGAATCCACTGACGCTCACACAGGTTTACTTAATGCAAGGCTGGCTGCAAAAAAGTAAAGATCTTCACAAAATACAGAACTTGTGCTATTTTTACCTGCTAAATAATGTTAATTGTAGTAATAATATCAACATGGTTAAATCAGTCGTTATTACAAAGCTCTTCTGAGTCATTACTTTCCTCACATTTTTCCTTTTTAGCCATAAATATAAATAAATTAGAAAAATAATCATATAGTTACAACAAATCTGTGTGTAATGATCTTTGGGGTGAATGTGTGAACTTTCATTTTAAACTGCGTGTGAGACTGAAAAAAGCATTTTTCTTTTATTGTAGAATTCCAGATACAGTGTTAAAAATGACTTTAAAAATATAAAATAAAATGTTGAACAGGTTTAAACACATTCAACAGAAAACATTTTTGTCTATTTGTTTTTTACAAAACCGTCACACAAAGTTTACAGAAATTATTAGTTTCACAACACAAAAATTAGGAAAAACACAACAGTGCTTCTATTTATCTAATGATCAATAAGCTACTGCATCATCACCTTCATGGGGGATGATCACTGATTGATTTTTGTAAACTACAACATGATTTTTTTTGTTTTTAGTCAGACACCTCGAACATTTCACAGTTTACAAAGTTAAACTTTTCATGTTTGAACTTTTCTACAGAGCAAAACGAACTACAGTAAACCTTTTCTAAAACATCCCAAAGGTAACTTTGCTCAATCCATTTGTTTGATTTTTTTTCTCAGTCAAAATTCTTTTCATCTGTTCTCACTGTGAGTTTCCACCAACAGATTGTCACTGTTTTTTGTTTGTTTGGGTTTTTTTTGACTGGGAGGAAGGTTAATAATGAATTGTGGCTTTTTTTGATTTAATGGTTTTCTATAAGTCAGATTGCCACTTTAATCATGATACTAATGCTGCCAAGAGGATGCCAGGTGACCCCTTTTGAAAAACTTTGTAATTTGTAAAATGTGCATTTAACAAAGTTTGTTTGTTTTAGAGCCTTAATTCCAAATATTCAGTTATATTTGAAAATGTGATAGTTTATGTAGCTCAAAGTTAAAGTCAAAAATGTTTTTAAAAATTAGCTGCCTGGTTTGATGTGAATCCATATATTGTGTGGAAGAAATGAGTTTTAAGTTTCTTTAATAAATTCCTCATCACCCCTCAAAGAATTTGACAAAGAAGGAGCAGACGGAGTGCCATCCCTCGCTGCAGTAACTCTGCACCGGCTCCATGTCGTTCACCAACCCCTCCTCCTCAAACTCAGTCCTCTCCTCCCTCTTCTTCTTCTCTTCCTCTTCGGCCTCTTCCTTCTTCTTCCTCCTCTCTGCCTTCCCTTCCTCTGAGCTCTTACTGACCGGCGGCCCTTTCTTCTTTCCTCCCTGCTTCCCTGCCTTCCTCTCCTCCTCTCCGCTGCGTTGGGCGAGCTTCATGTGGGCCTCGGCGGGAGCCTTCTTGCAGGTTTTGGCCTTCAGGACTTTCTCTCCTTCACAGGCGTTCTGCCTCTTCTTCAGCTTCCCCACCAGCTGCTTCCAGTACTGGCTGGACTTCAACCCATAGGCCTGGCAAAGGTCTGGTTTACCGGCATAACGACACCAGTACCTGGAGGAGGAGCAGAAACAAAGATGAGAATGAAGGGACTGGACAAGAAGGAGAAGTGACAGAGTCAAGACAAAAAGGAGAAAGACAAAAAACATGTTAGGGGATAAGAAAGGAGTCCATAAAGGTTTTAAAGGGCAAACATAAATAAAAATCAAAAATCCTGCAGAAATTCCTTAGTGGATTTATCCCTGAAGTATAGTTGTTCCGATACTAATACTAGTACTGCAAAATGACTCCGATACCGCTGAAAATGCTGGTATTGGAATCTGCAAGTAAGCCCGTCTGTGCACTGGTCTCATACCACTGGATTTATTTACGGCTAAATGCCCAGTTAGCTTAGTTAGCTTTCAAATCCTAAGATACCTAAAACAGCTCATAGGAAATTTCACCTCCACTATCAACAACTATTTATAGGAGCGGAAAAGAAGAACGGGGAGAGTCAACGCAGCTAGCAAAATGTCTACACTTAACAATATTTTACAAAAGAAAGTCCCACCAGTAATATTGTGTAAGGAATTAGATTTTCAGAGATTTTAGTTTTTTAAGCAGTTGTTGCGCTATTGTTTTATAGTGTTTAAATCTTTTTATTTTGCTAAATTATGACACACCTTATGTTTTAAAGGAATTGTTATTTTTTATGTGCTAGTATCAGATCAGTACTTGGCAGTGGACACGAAGTTTGCATATCGGAACCCATATCGGGAAGGAAAAAATGGTATCGGAAAATCTCTATCCTTAAGTTTGTGACAGGCAACAAAATAAAATCACTCCTTGAATAAAATGACAGATTTCTCTCAGTGTGAACACTGTTTGGAAAAATTCTGGATAAGCTGTAACACAACTAAACAAAAAATAGAACAAAGATAAAATCATTCATAGACATTTTAACGTGGAAATATTACATATGCTAAGTTTAATATTAATGTCATATTAATTTTAATGTACAGGGGTGAGAAGTTACCATTGAATATGAAAATTCGTCCCTCACCTCTGTGGGTCTCCCAGTGTTTCAGTGCTGCAGTTCACCATCAGGCTCACCAGACTGTCACCGGACGTCTGCCAGGTGCAGCGATGGCCCTCCTTGGTGCTCAGCTCTCCAGAGCCGGGCACCGAGCGGTTTCGGGGTCTTTTAGCTGGTTGAGCTGATGGCGGAGGCTGGCGTGGTTTTCCCTGACCAGACTTTGCCTCACTCAGGGTGAGGAGGCAGAGGAGGAGGAGGAAGATAAAACTAAATGGCAGTGCACTCATGGCGGCTGGAGAGGAACACAAGAAAACGAGAAAATATATTTTTTTAAAATGTTTATCTTCTGAAGTTCCTGAGCACACAGATTTGTTTTGAAAGTCTACAAGTCTCACAAAGCTAAGTGCTTGTGCTCTTTTACAGTCGTGTTGTCTTTAAACTTGCACTCTTGCAGTTGCACGCTTTTTTCACTGGATTCCCTACAATACTGCGGTTCTTTGTGAGTAGGATGTAAAATATCTGCATCAAATTTCATCCATCAGATAGTAGCAAAGCCTGGTAAACTAGACCCATTCACCTGGGAACACTCCCCCTTCACAGCCGTTTCCACCCGTCCATAGACCAGATGGACCAATCGCAACCATTTATCTCATATGGGGCGGGTTTGGTGCAGTGACTATTTGAAGAGGCCAAAGACGAAAGCTCCGGTCTGTGCACGCAGTTACTAACACAAATCATTGATAGCCGACAGACAGACACAGATATTAACGTGAATTTACTGACTAACTGATAAATAATTACATATGTTGTTATATTGTGTTGTGATATATGCTATTTATGTCAGTTTTAGTGCTTTTTGTCCAGTGTTGTGTTTTACTGAGGCTCTTGAGTCTCAGGTTGACACAGGACAGATCAGTAGAAAGACTTCTACTAAAGCTCCTATTCTTCCCTACATGTAGTAATCACAAAAAAAACAATACTTTGTGGGTCTCCAAGGTTGATCTCTGTCTTGTCAAATAATTCCTATTGGTTAATATTGCCTACTTTTCAATAACGAGGGATTTTGACTGAAATTCCTCTCAAAACGAACATGGCAGTGGCTCGCGTGGGGAGAGACGAGATAGACAGCTCTGATTGGTTGTATTATATGACTATCCAATAGCATCCAGAGGTGATTTTTGACTGTGCCCGTTGGTACTGCCCAATGGAAATGAACAGTGATTCGAGAAATAGATATAGATATAGCCTGTACCAGGCTATAGCTAACATGGCTGTAACGCTAAAATCTTTATTGCAGGCTGAAGGTCAGTGTCAATGCCAACTTTTTTTATACAGCAGATTTAAAACAACCAAGGCTTACCAAAGTGCTCCTTTTACCAAAGGTTGAAAGAAATGTTTAGAAGAGGCATCCTGAGTATGACCGCTGTATGACTGTGAGCATCAGAGGTGCAATGAAAATGTATCATCTCCTCTTTTAACTGAAAGTTTCAGCTAGAACTAGAACATGTAATTAAAAGTAATTGGTACTGAATCAGATCATTTACTAATCTTAAAAAGACTAAGATGGAGAATTTTTATGTTCGTCATCGGCTTTCCCAGAGGGGAGAATCCCAGAGGGCCAGAATGTCAGAGGAGCTCCACAGGAGTCTTAAATATTTAAATAAATAAATAAATAAGGACAATGAACACTGAATGTGGGTGTCAGCCTCTGCAGCAGCTTACTGAAAGTCAGCCAAGCGTCAGAAAATCTCCCCCCAAACACAGTCTAGACCGGACATAAAGCTACAAGATCACTGAGCAGACAACAATCCTGTGCCATTTACTGTGTGTTCTGACTGCTTTTTTGTATTATTTTATCTTGCTATAGTGCAGTCACTATAAGATGATTGAATAACAATAATTCTGTGCAATATTATGACTGTTTGTTATTTCATCTCGCTATAGTGGAATTACCCTCCATGTTTTTGCTATTATAGCTATGTATGTCTGAGTTTTGTACATTAGATGTATGTGTATCATGTTTTCATATAGTTGTCATGTTTTATATGTTTCTTAAAGCGCTGATGGAGTGGCACCTGTAATCTCATTATATGTATTGTGTAAGACAAAAAGCTTTCTGTTCTATTCTACATGTAGCCATCAGACAACAAGCAGGTAGTGGGGAGAGGTGAAGAAGAGAACAGCTGAAATACACGTTAATGTTTTATTTATACACTTTTTTTTTCATTAAAAAATGAAAGTTTCTGGAGATACAGAAGTCAAAGTATGGACGAAAATCTAACGAGTAGCCTCAATGAGTAATACAATACAGTAATAAAAATTGTGAATCTGTTGTTGCTCAAGTAAATATTTAAATGAAAAATAAGTAATCTGAGAAATTTAAAAATGCAACATAAATTCAATCTTTAGTTTTAAATTTTTAAGTTAATTATGTCAAAATATGCTGCATCTAGAATATAATGCTGCAGTTTGCTGCTCTGCAGCATCTTTTTGCATATCTGCAAACAGTGATGAAGATGTTTTGTTCGATAACCGACATCAGTTGATAAAATCAGCCTTTTAAGATGAGTTACAAAATCCATATTTCTTCTTAATTTGGGAATGTGAAAGTAAAAATGATGTCAATGCATAAATGAAACTCTTAATGTTCACAGTTTGTTGCTCAGCCTAGTTATTGTGTCTTTATTTGCATTTTAAACAATTAGAGTCAATGAAAGTGAAAACATTCATATCCTGGGTGTGACTGTGCCCTCGGGTCAGCTTATGAACACCGAGCAAGCTGCTTCACTGCACCTATGCACTGTTCATGATGTGATTCAGTCAGAGCAACAGAACAGGTTGTTTGGTGCCATAATACTTTAATGAATGAACACAAAGTACACTGCTCTAGAGCAAAATTGTGTTTTTGTTTATTTGATGCCATCTGATGATCAGACACTTTAGTGATTTATTTATTCATCCTTCATCTATACTATGTTTTACATTAGGAGTCTTTAAAAAATGAACAAATCTCTAATTTTTCTTCTCTGCATCTTAAAATCAGTGCAAAGCCAACAATGCTATTTCAGGCCTCTGTTAATCCTGCCGTGAATGTAAGAAGCAGCTACTTATATTGGTGCTTCAGCTCCCACTGTGCTCAGTGAATGGCGTGATAAAAATGTGTCCATCACATGGTGAGTTATTGTGAATCATACCAATGCCTCTAGGAAAGGTCAGTTCTGATTGGCTGGATAAGGTCATTTTAGTGGCTTCCAACAAATTAAAGCGTAAAGCCATGCTCTGCAATGTTAGATGCGTACAGCAACGGACTGTGGCACCCGATGATGCAGAAAAAAAATCTTAGAAGAGGTGATGGTTGACTCAGAGTGATGAGTCCTATAGAGGAACCTTTAGAAGTGTTTAAGTTGAGTCCGAATGAAAGCAAAAGTCATCAATCTTTTCCTAAATCAAAGGAAACAATTGGATTATCATGATGCTCTGTGTCGGCTGGTTGTATAAATGTGTGTTGGAGACATTTGACTGAAAGACTGACACACCTCCTGTGTAGACGCAGTGAAGAAGAGAAGAAGATGAAATTCAACAAATCTTAGTTTTCATGACTAGGTGTTGACCATGGAAACCAACTGCTATCAAATTAAAAATATCAATAATTTATCAATATTATGAGCATTGTTTTTTTAATTTCACTTTGTTATAAAACTACAAGCTATGACAAAATTAAAATGTCAGCTTGCTATGGACATCAAGCCACTTAAAGCAGAAGACTGAAGACGAGTGACTAAGACTGTTTCATCATGAGTGAAGATAATTTTCACATATTAAAGGCCTTTGCATCAAGAACACAGAGTTTGTTTCAAAACCTGATCAACATAGTTCCACTTTGGTTTGTTTTTTGTTTGTTGGTTGGTTTTTCTCAAAAGACATGCAAATATTATATTTTCACACCTTTTATTTGAGCCTGGATCCAGTTTTTAAAAAGATGAAGTTAACACGGTATCTCCACCTGCTGCTGTTCGATTATCACCGTATTTATCATCAGTTTGTTGCCTGCTGCTTTGGCAGCACCAAATAGAAGACAGCCACAGGCGACCTGCAGGAGCAGGTAAGTTAGATTAACTAAACAGCACAGAAAGTGAAATCCACTCTTTTGTTACTGTGGAGAGAGTTCAAGACTCCCTTTAAAGAAAAATGCTGAGTTTTTGAGTAATGGAGAAACTTTGACTCAATAAACCATAAAACTGTCCACATTAAATCCTTGATCTGTTGATCCCTCTTGTGAATTCAGCTAAATATATCAATCTTGACTTCTGATCTCAGTTTATTTTTAGAATTTTCTTTTGGCAAGAATACTTTTACTTACTCATTCAATTTAGCTAAATGAATCAACAAAACAAGTTGATGGTTATTTCTGCAGCTATGTTAACCTTCATTTCATTACAAAAAACACCTCAACTTTACATACAACAGTGTCCCTTTTTTCTGTCAGATTTGGTTTAGTGCAGTTTTTTATTCCTTCAAAATATTTCAAATAACTAAAAAACAAAACAAAAACAGATTGAAAGGACATCCATTGGCGGTAAAAGTCACTTTTCCACTGCATCGTTTTAACAGGAGTTTCTTGGAGATAAAAAACAAAGAGGCACTGCAGCAAAACAAACATAATCCCCTCCGAGGAGACCCCCCTCCCCTGCTTCAGATTCACCCCTCATCAATAAGTCATGACTGCAAACAATTCTCTCCTCTTTGTCTCCAGCGCTCTAAAATTTGGTTGACAGTTTAAAGAAGATGCAGAAATGCAGAGCAGCAGTTCGAAGAATTGTCGTTTAGTTTAGTGAGAGCAGAGGCCCAGTGTTCTTACCATGTGACGCTCCGCGGCTCTGAGTTGCTGTGAGAATGTGGGGGCCGCCAACACTTGGATAAAAGAGGAGAGAAGACTAGGATAAAGGAGGAGGAGGAGGCGGAGGAGGAGGAGGGGGGAGAGGATTCGAGGAATAAGTGGGACTATACGAAGAAGTGCCCACCAAAAACCAAGGACACCTCCCACATTCACCCCCCCCTGACAAAACTCTGCATGCATGTGTGACAGAAACACAATAGACACACTTGCCAAGGTTCCTCCATCTCTGCAACACTGGTGACACGTCGAGGGTTTGATGCTTCTGTGACAAACAGCTGCAAACAAACAGATTTGTTTCTTTCTGCAGCAGCATCTTTATTTTTCTGTTTTCATTATCAACCAGATTTTTAACAACGTGTAATTCACAGTATCTTTGCTCCCTCTGTCAGCTTTTTGTATTTGGTCGTAAATTAGTTTATTTCATGACAGAGTCAGCTGTAAGCATGATGATGACAATGATTAATGAGATTCTACAGTGAATACCATGGCCACTTTTAAGAAATAAAATTATTCCGTAGTTTTTCAATGTTAATTTTGATTTTCAGTGTTATTTTTGACAACCATAGAATATACAATTATGATATTTACAGTAAATTGATGTATAATAACTGCTGATCAGAATCAGGTCTGTCTTAGTGGCGTGAAGTAGACCATTGTTGAAATTGTCACTGATCTGAGACGAAGCAGTGGAATAAAATAGACATTAAAAATGCAAAATTATTGAAGCCTCATTAACAGCAGCTCGGTGAGACTCACAGTCAGAGAGAAGAAGAGCCAGAAGAGGAGGGCTGATTTTTAGTAAAAAATCCAAAATATGGTTAGAGACAACAGACAACACGTTATTTTATTTTTGTGGTTTAAGCACCAAAATTTAAATTTTTCTAGTAACTGGTGGAGTTCCTTGAGAATTCTATACAAATACTAATGGTAAAGTTTCAGTGTGACAGATTTCTTGGCATATAAAGTTAAAGATGCAGAAGATGCAGATAGAATTTCTTTCCTCAACCTTCTCTTTAAAGCATACAGGAGAAGGTTTGGAGGCCACAAAACTTTCAGAAAGCAAAAAGTGTCTGGATCAACTGTTTGGTTTGTCCCTTCTGGGCTACTATAGAAAATGGGGCACTCTGTTAACATTAAAGGCTCATTTTAAGGTAATGAAAACTCAACAATTCTTATTTTTAAGTAACATTTGTGAATATTATCCTCCATATCTGCTATTTCCTACAATTGGAGCAAATTAAAACCGGCATACTTTGGCATACTTAAAATGCCCTTAGAGTCTAAGGGGGGAATTAAAGAAATTAAACCTGGGGTAGACAGTTAGTTTTGGTGTCACTGGGCAAAAATCCCAGAGCAACAACAAACAAAATAAAATTTCAGCCGGAGCAAAAATTGGGGTGGGAGGGTGTAGCAGAGTTGCTTCCTTTAGAGTTCCATGCTACAGCTAGCTTGATTTCCAGATGTTGCCTACCTCAGCTTTGACCAGAGAACTTTTCATAGCTGAAAATGCTCGAGAGGATTTTCTAAATGTGTAGAAACACTGAAGAGTCACTAAAGAAACCAGAAGTGGTTTCCCTGAACCTAATTGTGACATGAACTCCTGCAGATCGAGTGGCCTTTACAACACAAATCTACAGTCAATGTTAGGGTGAGAGATAAACAAATACAATAAACAAATATCTGGTGAGCTACACATTTGCATACATCCCCAAAAGAATCTATAATGCATGACCTGTCACATTAACAATATGATAACACAAAGTCCCTTTCCATGTTTCAATTGGCCTGAGTCTCTCTCCTCTGTCACTGTAATTCTAACAGTAAGCAACTCGACCCACAGCGAGATGAATGAGGAGAATCTTCTCTGTCCTCCAGGACAAAGACTGGAGCAGAAATCTGGGTCACAGCTTAACCCCCTGCCGTCACCCTGTCAGTCCTGCCCAGTGCCATTTCATTCAACTCGGGGCTTGGTGGAGATCCGAGGATGGTTCTTTCCCTGCGCTCGCTGCCAAAAATCTGCTTGGCGAGAAAACGATGCTCCAAAAAAACAGGCCAGCAACTGCAAATGTGTCGTTCCGCCCAGTCCAGGCCAATTGAAAACAAATATATTACCTTGTTTTCAGCCATAAGTACACTTTACTCTTCTGCTTCTCTCGGTCAATCTGACAGCGCATTCATCATCGCAGAAAGAGGAAGAATTATTTTCTCCAGATTTGCTAAACGTGGATAATGGTGTCAGGATTATTGGTGACTTGTAGAGGGGCAAATAATTTGTGAGGAGATGCTTTCCTCCTTCAATTTCAAATAATAATAATAATAATGGTGTGTGGTGAGCCAGAACGCTCACCACATACCAGCTTGGGGTGGAGAGTGAGATGAGTGAATTAATGACAAATGAATGTGCTAATCTGCTAGTTTTTGTGGTAAAAATTACATCTAGTTTGTGGCTAATTGTTCTCTCCAGACTGTTATATTCCACGTTGCCAGAAAACTGCTGCTATCAAACTACTCCTCAAAAAGAATAACCTGGACCCAATTTTACCTAACAACTACAGGCCTATCTCAAACCTCACCTGCCTGAGCAAGATCATTGAGAAGGTCGTATTCCAGCACCTGAACTGTTATCTCACTGACACTAATATAAACAATGAATTCCAGTCTATTTTCCGCACGTTTCATAAACATGAGGATTAATACCGACAATACAAAACCTCAGTCCTTGTTCTTTTAGACTTAATTAAGCTCCACATTTGATACAGTGGATCATGGGATCCTGCTGAAGAGACTCAGAAACTGGGTAGGTCTGTCTAGTACGGTGCTCCAGTGGTTCCAGTCTTATTGTCACACGTGATGACTTCCAGTCCAACAGTCACAAATTAGTGCGTGGGGTCCCACAGGGTCCCATCCTGGGTCCTCTTCTTTTTAACCTATTTATGCTTCCCCTTCGCCACATTATCAGCAAACTCAACAATAACTACCATAATTGTGCCAACCACACACAGCTTCTCATCTCATTATCCACTGATGACTTCCAACCTACAAACTCCCTAGTCAGCTGCTTGGAAGAGATCAACCACTGGATGGCAGCAAACTTCCTCCAGCTGAAAAGAGACAATTGGTGTGTGAGCACCTGGAGTCCAGGGCTGTGTTTCCCAGTTTCGATGTACTTTAACGTCCTACAAAGGTTTCTAAGGTATAGCTTCTTATGGAACACTCTTACTTATGGAATCTACAAGTGTTTCCCAGGCTCTCCCTTAGCAGCTGCCTTATGGGACAGCTGCTCAGGTACATCGTAATGCAAAGCTGACTGTCACTGTGGTGCTGAAACTGTTACAATTGATGCCAGGCGCATCAATTCTCTCATTCATTTAAGCTTTTAAATGAAGTTTTGATA
>JAQLOL010000003.1:27659162-27675170 GCA_029783665.1 Naso thynnoides
TGCTTTCAGGAACCTCCGTGAATCACAGAGTTGAGGCAGAGCAGTCGTAGGACATCAGAGGGAAAACCAGAGGACATCTTTTTCCACAAAATATGTCCCAATTTTAGTAAAATTGCTGTTTAGTGCTACATATTAACATGCATCGTTAAGTTTCATTTCTCGAAGCCACAGGTCGCAGTCAGAGTTATATAGTGGTGCTTTAATTTGCCAGGAGTTAGTCAGTGCCAAAAGGGCAACTAAGGATGCCTCCACACTGACCTCCACAGTGGCTCTACAGTCACCCTTTTACATGCCACTGGCTCCTCTCTACTTTACTCGCCTTTAATAGCGGTTACTTTTCTCAAGGTTGTTTTCCATTACAAACTACAACCCATGATAGTATCGCCTCCTCGGGATTGGTCAAAGAGGACTACCAATCATTAGTCTGAAGTGTTATACGTCACCTTTTAGTGCCTGCTGAGCTTTTTTGGAACCTCGACTAAGTGGGTGCCAAAAAAGTAGGTACCAGGTACTTTTACATGATGGAAAACCAAAAAAGGTGAGTAGAGTGAAGCCATCCCATGTCATGGAATAGCAACATGATGTTCATAGGGCGTAAGATGAAAGGTGGGTTGTGTAGTGAGACGAGTCAAGAATGCAACCCAAACGGACAATAAGATAGACAATGATGGTGCTGATTCTGTCAGTCCTTCACCTTCTTTTTGATAAACTGTCTCTCTGAATGTAAAATAGATTTATGGTGTTCTGGAGATCCCTAAAACCTCCCTTAGAAAGAGTAAGGGTCATAAGAGAGTTACTGTCCGGAATTGTTGTGGAAATTTTAATTTATCCAAATGACTTTAGTTTTTAGTTCTTAACATGGAAATGACTGTGTATGACTTTTAGGTTATTTAAACTCACGTAATTCAACAGCATCAATGCAAACACAATTACAGAATTTTATGTTTCAGTGTGGTTATTTTGAAGTCTTGGCGCAATAACAGTAAAAAATGTAGGAATCTTACTCAAATCCTAAATTCCAGTGAAACATATTTAACAAATTACCGTCAATGTTGAAAGCAAGACATGAAAAATGCAGGACACAACAATTGGTTTTTGTTTTCCATCTTTCTAATTTACTCTTTACATTAACTTTACAGCAGCTACATGTGATACACTCAGTGAATGCAAAAACAGGACAAATATATACAGACTCCTTAAAGCGGAGAAAGTGCTATCTCCTTCCACAAATCCATCCGTACATATGATTTCACAGCGCGTCTATCAGGCTTCAAAACCAACACAGAAACAGCCCTAAAAGAAAATACCAATAATTACAATAATAATAATAATAATAATAACATTATTCTCTATATCTGCTGCTTTAAACAATGAAATATGTCTATGTTCTAGCAGTGAAACAAGGGTTGATGGACAGTTCTTTACATTACAGGTTAGTGTCTTTAGCTATTCATAATTACAGCAAAAGTTGTTACAGAGTAAAAGTTCAACTGAAATTATACATCTGCATTTTAAATACAGCTTATTCATAATGCTACTTCATTTGATACACACATAATAGCGCTGTTAAGGATATATATATTACATTCATATTTAACAGAACAGTTTGAATGAATTTAACCTTGACGTTCGAGTAGTTTGTGTTGGTGGATTTTATGTTAAAATCAAGTGCAAGTTCCGACGGTAAAGGCAGAGTTCATTGCTACTTAGAGACTCTCCTGTCCAACATTGGTTTTGAAATATTTTCCAAGTGTTTAAATATTTTACAGCTGTAGGTCTCTTTACTGCATTTCTGGCTTTGATAGATTTCTAAAGAGAGCAGTCACATTTCTTAGATTGAAAGGAGAATTTCTATCCTATTCTCTACAGTGAACTTTGCTCAAAGGCGGTTCAAGAAGGCAAGTCCAGGTTAAGAGACGTAAATGTAGACAAAGGAAAGACTGAAGAACAAAAAAACTCAGCATTGGTTTTTAATCATGTGGATTCTGCAAAGTCATTAAAGGATAACTTCTGTGCATTTTCCTGGAAGAATTTTACCAGCTGCATTTCAGGAGGTTTTTTTTTTTTTAATTAATTAATTTTTTTAAGTCTTTGAAACTTGAAAATTCTGAAAATAAAGTGATATACAGCACAGTGAGCTTACACAGCTAAGAGGTAAAACTGGTAAAGGCACCGGAGCTGAGTGAATTTTACCACCCGTAAAACCACTTTGTGTAAGTATGTATCACAATATAATGGTCCAGACCTTTGCTGGCAGCTTCGAATTGCATATTCATAGAAACTCTTCTGTTGTTTGCACATATTTGATTTAGTTAAATAAACCTGAAGTCTGTCTACAAGGCTTTCAATTGTATGCAGGTCTAATCAGCTTCTGTCAGGCTGAAGTGAGCTTAGAAAAATACTGCAGAGCCTCCTGCCTGTGATGCACACTGTCGGAGATTTCAATAAGTTAATGTGCATGTACAAACTACTGAGAGGCAACAAAACATGAAATTACTGAAGATAAGCAAATTTGATCATACCTTTACCACTCTGAAAGAAAACTCATCGTTACTTTGCTGTAATTGAAGTGTAGCTGCAGTCCATTCAGCAGGCACTTCAGCAGGGAAACCCGGCTTCACACACTTATTTATTTTCACTGATACACTGCACCTCAATAAAGTAATAACTTAAAAATTCATGTAAAGGATAGTAAAAAAAACACTGCAGGTGAACATACCAGGTGTACCCGTGCTAAGAAAGTGGTTTCTTAGGTTTGGACCAAACCACTGAAGAGATAAGCTGCTCGAAACCAGCAGTGTTAACCTCGTCTTCATGTCCGTGGAACTGAAAGAGGTTTGAACTGCACCATCAGGCCCAGTGAGGTGGCTGTGTCTCCTTTCTTTAGAGTTTTTCCCAGAAGCAGATTGGAGGTTACATCGCCTCTTGCAGTTTCTTTGAAAAGTCTGAAAGTCTGTATTTGTACCTAAAGTGGGTAATTATATGTGAAATGCACGTGCAACCCATTTACTGGATGCACTATTGGCACTGTTTGCATCTTGGGAAAGTTCTCCGTGGCCAGAGTCCACCTGCACGTCGCGATCAGCTCCACAGCCAGAGTCTTTAGGATGATCTGTGCCAACTCTTTTCCAACGCAGCTCCGCACACCGCCACCAAACGGCACGTAGCTGAACCGAGACGAGCGATTCTCCTCTCGTTCCGGGCCAAACCTGTCCGGGTCAAACAGCTCTGGACTCTGGAAGACTGCTGCGGTCTCATGGGTGTCCCGTATGCTGTACATGACACTCCAGCCTTTAGGGATCTGGTAGCCCTGTGAAATATGGGCAGCAATCAGTTAGTATGTTTAAATAAAGAAAAAAAGATTCAATTTTTACCAGCAGATAAGTGACCTTTTACTAATCTTCGACCTCTAACGCAAACGGGCCTGTCAGAGCATAGCATCTGCCAGCTCCGACCAGGGTCTGACAATTACATGGCTGTGATCCAGTTAAACTATATGTATATCTTTTTACATTTTTGTCATTTTCAGGCTGGTTCTGTGGATTTCGAGCTCATCCTGGTTAAACGTTGTGTCTGGGCAACTTTTGAAAGTGATCCCATTATTCAGCCAGGTTTGAAGAAGATTTACATTCTTTACCTTTCCAAAATGAAACACTGAAAGTGTAACGTTATGCTCTGGGCAAAACTGTTCAGGTGTCCTCATTCCCCGTTGAACCCTCACAGTTTAACGAAGACAGCTAACATTACATCTGCTTTGGTAACCCTTTGATAAACACTGAAGCCGTTTTACATTGTTATCAGTGGATATCAGCTGCTAAATTTGACTTATTTTAACTATTAAGAACATTGTCAAGTCTGGCCAGCTAAGCTGAAGTCTATGGCTGCAGACTGGAAATAGCAACTCTCAACAGTTTGCAACGCTGGTAACCTGAACTCAAACCCAACCAAAAAGCCAGACCTTACCTTTAACGTTAACGTACAAAGAAACGTGTCCCCTGCTTGTCCTAAACAGGTCCTAAATCGTTACAAAGGTCCTTGTTTGTTTTCCGAATGAAGAGAAGCGCAAGTTGAAGCGGCTGCACTGTGATCTGTAAGCTTTAGCATGTATCTTTATATTCATAACTCTAACCTGTTCTCTGTTGAGTCAGTTCGACATCCTGTTTATATCATTCAAAGGAATATTACAGACCTGTCTGCTTCTGTCTGAAACTGCTTTTTTGTTTTTCCAAAAATTAGACAATATTTCACCAGGGAGTGTAGTTAGTGACAGAGTGAGCTCCATGCTAGTTCCACAAGCTTGATAGGCGTAACAACAGTGACTAACTCTGTTAACTGTTTAATCAAATCTTTTTCAAATCTGTATGAGCTCTTCAGGGTTCATCACTCATTCATTTGTTCCATTAGTCCAGACGTCTTTCTAACCTAATAACTATTATTTCTGCAGAGTTGTGTTTTCTTTGTTTAGGCTTTTGAGAGACTTGTTTGAACAGACTTAATGACATTTTAAATACCACAATTACTTCTTTGCTGTAAGGGTTTATGCCCTGAGAGAGAGGCACATAAATAGAGCTGTGTGCATTGCAATAGAATTCTGGGAATTCCACTGAAATAATTTTAAAGTACGTTTTCGCAATTAATGTTGTAAACCAGGGGCAAACTGAAGGCAGGAAAAGGGCATATAAGGACGTAGGATGAGAACAGGATGTTTTCAGCAAAAGCCATGCAACTCGTCGTGACAAAGCTTCTGGTCATTGCAGCCTAGCCAAGCATACTGAAGAACAAATGAACTCAACAGATTTGTTTGGTTTTTTCCTCCACCATCAAGAGTTGATTCAAGATCTTACAAGTCTGTTAAGACTCATTTTTGCTGAGAATAAAATCAGCCTTAAACTCGCTCACAAACTTTTACCTGTGATAATCAGGCAACTTATCATCTACATGCAGAACTTGTAGCATAGTGGACACGCAAAGTATTGCAACTTCTGCATTCATCATGTGATGCAGACTGAACCAGAAAGCATTTTTCCCACAGACATTCACTCAGTACATTTACATGCACAGTTAAGTCGAGCTACGGTTAAAGCTTGATTAGGCCATTTAATTGGACTACTGTTCTTGTCCCAGTATACAAGCACCGAGGGACAGTCGATTTATTGTCCGACTCTGCCCCCGTTCAGCTGGTTGCTTTTGGACCTTCTTCCGGTTAGCCAAACAAGCTACAAACAAGTTAGCAAGTGAGTAGCCGAACCCATGTTGAACAGTGAAAACACGGACAACTTTACAGCGCTGTATGCTTCATATCTACGCTCTACTTTTGGTAAAAATTAGATGCACACTTCCCTTCGTGCTTATGGGATTTTTGGTTTTCTTCACAGCTTTCTTCTACAAATTTATGTTATGCTGTTTGAGTCAAAGACGTCGCAAAGACTATCAATCATGTGCAGATTGCTTGGGCCAGTCTGGGTTTTGATTGAGGTGTATACATGCAGGAGTAATTCAACTTCTAATCGCATTATCAGGGTGAGTTAGCTCGACTTTAAATAATTCAGTTTAGAATGATTTTAATTGAACTAACATGTTTACATGCATTTTAAGAGTCTGGTTTTAGCTCAACTAACACAATAAATCGATTTTCTCTAATGTCATGTAAACGTAATGACTGACTGGACTTTATTTCGGGTGTTTCACATACTTTACATCTTCAGAACAGCAAATGTTGCTGTCACAGTTTAATCTATAGGAGCTGGAATTGTAGTACTTGTTCTCCTACTTGTTCTTTCCTTCTTCATCCCAGGAAAAAGAAAAACTACCCAAACCAACATTATTGAGGTAGACTTGAACTTACATCTAATTCAAATGTCTGCAGGGCTGTCCGGTAACCACCGGAAACGGGCGGCAGGAAGCGGAGCACCTCTCTGATGACACAGTCAACATAGCGCAGCTGGCTCAGCTTGTCCAGGCTCAGATATGGTACATGAGACTGGGACTGTGGGAAACCATCACTGTGATTCTGCTGGTTATGGCAGCCTCCATTCAGCAAACAGCTTGTCTCTGTGTCAGCAGCATCCTCCATTCTCTCCATGGTGACATCTGATGGGCTTTGACTGCTTCGGGAGTCGTAACCAAGGCCCTCGGTCTCCAGCTCTGTCTTGGCCCTCTCCACAACAGCTGGATGGCGAAGAAGCTGCAGAATCAGTGATGTGGAGGCGCTGGCTGTGGTGGAGTGAGCAGCGAAGATCAATTCTACGGCAGTTTCCTGCAAGGAGGGACATTAGGATAAGATTCATTGAGAACACCATACCATTTTTAGAAATCTGGTCATTGGTCTGTCTCTGGTTCTATCTTACAGAGCAAGACTTGAAAACAATCACCTGAAATAGCTCTGAAATCACCATGATTCGTGTGTGTCTGTATCTGAATATTCTGAAGTCTGATCCCATCCTAACCAATGTTCAGGCTTTCAGCCTATAATTCTCATTGTCCTCTTCACTATGGTACCTTGAGCTCCTGGATGCTGAGTTGATGGCCGTGCTCCTTGGAACTGGCCAACATGTAGTCGAAGGCGTCGTGATATTCCTCCTCCACCTGCTGCCGCTCCATCTTTTCCTCGATGATTTTCTCCATGTTGGTGTGCAAGATTTCTCTGGCTTTTATGCCCTGGACAGAGAAACAAAACACCATCATTAATTCATTCTAGATAGCAGTAAACCGATTTTTGATTTTTGATGGGTAAACCAAAAAGATTTGGCCACGTTATTTTAACTTAAAGTCACTACAGGGAACTTTCAGTTTTTGTTGATTCGAGCGCCCCCCTTTGGACAAAAGTGGTAGTGACACAAGCACCTAACTGTCCTAAAGATCTTTGCTAGCGCGTGCCAGGCAGGCAGAACTTGACATAACACCTGTAATGAGTGCATTTTATTTTGGAAACGAGTGAAAGAGAGACCGCTGGATGGATGGTGATGAGGTAATGTGACTGAGAAACAAGTTATAAGCCAGCTGTATGGCAGTAATGTCCCCCGAGACCTATTACCTCTATTTTCTGTGGGCTAACGTTACACGGCCATTTGCATTAACGCTACATGCTAAGGTGCAAACTAACAGCTGTAGGCAAAGAATATAATTACGTTATTGTCATTGCACAGAACAACAGAATTACAGAAAAAATCATTTTGTCCGAGTTTGCGGGGATTCGGACCCGATCACGGGCATTAATAGTAACTATATAAAAACAGCCGTCTCTTTGCCGAGGGTCTCGTTTGCTGTCACAAGAAATTTATAATAATCAGAGGAATCATGAGACTGTTTCATAAATACTTAAAGTTCCTCATTGTCACTTTAACATTTACCTGAGTATTAGTTAAATATTAGTTTAAAAAAAAAAAAAGAAAGGTCACAAGGCTCAACCTCTGACATAATGGCCTTTTTCTAACACTGGAAAAAACATCATCATCATCATTCATCATTCAAAACCTGCAAATTTTTCTGCACATTTAATCACCGTCCGTTCATTCAGAGCAGTTTCAGCCATTACTTAGGAACATCCAGTTTCATAAGATGTGTGATAATTATTCTTGCATGTACACGGTGAAACTGTAATGCTGGACAGGTTTTTTTCATGCTTTCTCACCTTGCGCAGCCCGCTGAGCGGAGCATCTATAGGCAGCGAGAAGAGGTTGTTCATCAGCTGCTCAAAGATTTGGGCCAGGTAAACGATCCGCTCCTCCTCCAGCTGCAGACCCAGCAGAACCTTGATGGCGATACGGAACGTCAGGGACCTGGCAGCGTTGTACACGTCAGTGGCACCCGGCTCTGTGCACCACTTGGCAATTTCAGACTTGACGACGTCCTGCAGCCGGGGCAGGTAGGACTCCAGAGCCCCCCGGCTAAACACTTTAGCCAGGATCTTGAAAGGGTTAAGGAAACAAAGAGAGAGGAGTCATAAAATGTTATAACCTTGTACACGACAGTCAACACCTTTCAGTTGGCACTCACTAAAGAGGAGGACAGGGTGGGGTGGGACAGGAGAGAGGTGATGGAAAGATGTAGAAGAGGAGATAAGACAAGACATGATGTGGAGGACATGATGGGATATTAAAGCACACAAGCATGAAAACACTGGACGGGTTTGATGAGAGATATGACAGGAAGACAAGAAAGAACACAAGACAGGGTTGGATCCCCACTGCTGTTCAGATTTGAAAGATTTCTTTGTTGATCACGTCATTGTTCCTCAAGCTACCTCAATAATTTTTTTACTTCTGGTTTTAACCATCAAGTTTGACGTAAAGGCTGCAAACATTGCTTCCTAGAGGGCACTGTTTGTCCGATTTGTTTGGCAAATGACTTCAGATCACAATACACATGGAGGAGGATCCAGGAGCCAAATTGTCGTTGGAGTTGTATACAACACATTCACACTATATAGGTCGGTTGCGTTCATGCAGATGTCATCTAAAGTCAGCTCGCTAGTACATGTGCATGACTTCATCCGAAAGTCTGCGACTGGATCTGTGCTTACTGAAAAGCACATTAGGAGTCAGAGCTGATTCATAAGTTTTCATGTCAACAGTCTTGAGGTGTTTACTTTTATCCAAAAAATGAAAAAAAGAAGACGCCTTTAACCGCTTCAACTGTCGACGTCTCTCTGCAATAAGTGAATTGTCAAAAATCTGAAATAAATTGTCTGTGCCTCAGGAGCAGGAGGGGTTTGCAGAGACCGTCTTTACTCCGACGATTTCTCACCTTTCTCTTCCTCTTGTGCAGATCTCCGATGGAGTTCACCAGCGTGTTGGGTCCCAGGATGATGCGGGTGCTCTGGGGCCACTGGGTGCACACCAGGCTGTGCTCGCCCAGCAGGATCTTGCGAATGTTTTCTGCACCCGTCACCCGGATGACGGGTTTCCCAAGAAGATGGGTCTTAAACACGTTGCCGTGGCGCTCTCTGCGCGAGATGTGGAAGTTGGAACCCTGCAGATGAAATGTGGATCGCGAGTTTGTCACATTTTTTGCAACTTTTCGATAACAAATTGTCAACTACAGCATTCATGCTTTTTATGATTTTGGAACAGATTTTCCGTCAGGATTTGAAGGTTTCTTTAGTGGTCGGCAAGATATTTTAAAAACTAGGGAACAGTATTCAGCGACATTTCTTTGAGGTTTTCTTTGTTTTCCGTAATTTGGTCACAGTGGATATGGGGGGGAGGGAGCTGTGGGGCATTTTAAACACTTTTCCCTGTTTTCACATGAACTGCTGCCTAAATGACAAAACTGTAGCGGCCTGTCTCATGACTGCCTGATTGCAAATTGATGTTTTTGTGTATGTTCAGATGACCATGGTGCAAATCTAGGCTTTACGTTTTGTTTTCTTCATGCAAATATGTTAGGAATAGTCTGTTCTGTAAAAAAAAGGGACAGTGTGGGGAAAAGAACTGAAATGAAGGTGAAAGTTCGGAGAGAGGAGGACAAACTCCTGTCTCGCTGTAACGAGGCGCTTTGACTGAGCGGAGAGGAGCGGATGGACAGTTGGACGGACAGAGACGAGGGGATGCGAGAGCGCATTCCTCACTGCTGAGGAGACAGACAGACAGACGGAGACTAACAGAGAGGGAGGGAGAGGGAGCTGGACGAATTGAATAGAAAACGTCTGTTTTCTGCTCCGCAAGAAGGAGTTACGCACCGAACATCAAGTCCGCACATGTCGCATTAACAGCAGAACCCCTGCACAAGAATCTGCGGAGTTTTCCCAGCTTCCTGTGCGCTCATGAGCTATATCTTTAATAATCTGATTATTTAAACACTCTGCAGCCATCTGATGTTTCCCTTATTTAAACTGAAAAAGTGCCAGAGGGTTTGGTAGGAATCCACAAGTGATGGACATGAAAACAACTGCAAACAAGCGCGCCCAGGAGGCTAACCTATATTTTGGAAAGCTTGTAAAAAAAAAAATTAAAAACTTCAGCGGCCCAGACGTGTCGACTCACCTGGAACAGCCAGTGGAAAGTCTCTCCGACCAGCGGCCAGCCCATGGAGCCCTTCGGCAGCGGCAGGCTGCTCTCTTTGTCCCGGGTCAGACTCCAGCGGAGGCTCCACAGCTGCCGGGTCAGCGCCAGCAGCACAAGCGCGGACAGGACAGAGGTGAGCGCGGTGGCCAGGGCCGACAGCACCCCAAACTGAGCCAGGGGTAACATCTCCTCCGAGCTGGTACGCTACCCAGCATCCACCTGTGTCTGTGCGTAAGGCGCTTGTGTCCCGTTTCAAAACTCTCTGTGGCGACGGTGCGTAAATCTCCCTCTCGTCCAGGTTCTCCTCCTCCTCCTCCTTTTACTTCTTCTCCTCTTAAACTGTTAAAAAAAAGTGTGTTAGCTCAGTCTGCGTTGGTTTTTGCCCTCAGCTCCACAAGGAGAGCACAGAAAGAGGGAGAGACAGATAAACTCTTTTTAAACTCATCTGTGGAGGCAGCCAGAGGCTGAGAGCCGCAGAAGATGTTATTACAGCTAGTTAGAGGATAACAGTAATCATACAGACTGGACCCCAGCCTCCTGCTTCATCCAGAATCTGCAGTGATAATGCACCGTGTTCATACGCAATGATTCCATTATCATTTGTCTTGTCATTTTCCCTTTTCCTGACAGATAAGATCTTTAGTGTTGTGTGGTGAAAACAGAACATTTCTCTTTTGTTGCATGTAGTCATTTATAGTAGAACAAACATGTTCCAAACTCGCCTCCTAATGAAATGAAGCCGTCATCGGAGCGGCTGAACGCGCCTGTAGAGACTCATGTTGACTCTGGATGATACCAGAGAAACATGCTTCTCCTCTGGGAGGGAACTCCCCTTCATTCCGCTGCCGCTACTCTTTCAAAATGAGGAGTAGCTGTCAACTATTCCAAATAGTTTTACAGGTTTACATGCGCCGGCTTGTCTATTAGGTTATGCGCCTTTATAGGTACAGTTCAGGGGGCTCAGCCACCCCCCGGGCGGCCCGGGGTTTATAGAGCAAGTGCAATAAATCAGGTTTTAAAAAGGCAGAAGAAAGGGGGATTTGAATACAGTAGGCTACAGTATGAGCGGATTAACAGGCCTGGTAAAGTAAACTATAGGTGCGATGTGAGGAAGAACAGGATGAACCCAAGAAAGCAGAACGAACTCCCTCACGTTCCCGGCGCGGTTTGCAAAGAGTTTCTGTGCGTAACGAAACTCAAGCAGCGACTCACCTCCGCACAGCGTCCGTCAACGTGAGAAAAAAATCCGCCTGCTGTTAATCAGCGTCTTTCCGTCGTCTCCTCTGCCAAACCGGCGACTATTCCTCCACAGTGAGCGGGCTGCGGGGGGTTTTATAGAAAGAGCAGCGCGGCATGATCCACCTTCAGCGGATGACGTTGGTCCGGATATGTTAAAGAGGCTCGCTCATTGCGCGCCCGGAGCGGAGAGCGGATTTAAAAAGGGGAAAAAGTTTGGAGACCGGAGCGGAGACGCAGCGGCGGTGCGCACTGCGCGCTGAGAGAGAGAGAGAGAGTGAGAGAGAGAGAGAGAGAGAGAGAGAGAGAGAGAGAGGGAGAGAGAGAGAGAGAGAGAGAGAGAGAGAGAGAGGATCAGATGGCAGCGGATGAAGGAAACTCGCAGGTAGCCAATCAGTGTTTCTCAGAGTTTGAGGGCGAGTTTAGTGTTTTTGCTGCTGCTCCAGTTCACCGCATCCCGACCGTCTGCAACCGCTCCGTCCGTGCAGGAGCTGAAGAAGAAATGAGGCGGGAGAGAAAAGCAGCACAGCACAGATTTATTTTTTTTAAAGCGCCTTTAATTTAGACTAATTATTTAATTTCCTAGTTTTTCTAGGCCTATTTATTAAATTAAACGAGACTTTGTGGAGACACATTCTAGCAAATCATTTCTGAAAACGAGCTGCGATCTTTATAGCCTAATAAAGAAGATGTTAGAAATAAACTTAAACAAAGTGCAATTTCTAATTAAATTAGTTCATTGTGACATTAAATTAGAAGCGGAAACTGTTGTTGTTCGTGATGATGATTGTTGTTTTTCTCTTTTCGTCAGTGTCGCTGAATCATGACTAGAAGCTGCAAATCATTCATGACACCAAGTGAACAAAAAAAACCCTGAATATTCACATTTTTAATGAGAAATACAAAGACAGCCAGTTTAGTTTAGTTTTATTTATTTAAACGTCCTCCTGAAACCCCAAACGCACGTTTCCTCCTTTAAGCCCACTAAGGATTTTTTTATATTTATCTGACTGAAGAAATCTTTCATCCGCGCAGATTCACATTTCTTGCTGCTGTAAAATGATGACACTGATCTTTATTTTGACTGAGGAAGAGTCTGTCTGTAAGTCTGTCTGTCAGTCTGTCAGATTCATTAACATACTTTGGATTTTCGGCATAATAAAATCTGAGATTCGCCCTTTAGAGTCGCGCTGCCAGCTGTGAGTGTTCACATCTGTCCGCTGCTGAGTGTTTGTTGTTTACAAGATCCGACCGAGCAGACTGATGGAAACACGGTCACGCTGCTGGTTTTTTCACACCTTCAGTTACACAGAGATTGAGGCGGAATTTAGTCTCAGCTGTGTCAGTTTTAAATCCAAAATAATCTCTTCTAACTCTCTGTATGAAATCAAATTCCGTTTTAAACTATTTCCCACGTGGGAAACGACCGGAAGACTGCGATTTCCCTTCCGACAGCAGGCCAGCTGCAGCACTGATTTTGAATAACTCAAACAAATTCGAATGATGCTTCAACTCCCCTTGATGAAATATATAAAGAACAAGTCTGTAATACCCAGAAACACATGATGTTGGCCTTTTTTTTTTTTTTTATTTTGCTTTAATTGTGTTTTGAGATGAAAATGAAAAAGTTCCACATTGTTCTCACAGGCCAGTAAATGTCCTGCTGACACTCAGAGCAGGAGCTCCTGAATCCCCCAAAACACAAACTGTGCATCCAAATATATTTTAGAAAAATGATCTTTCATATGAGCTGTCAGACAGCAGCAGCTTTATGTGTCTCAGAGGATGGTTGCATTTTAATTAAAACATTATTATTATTATTATTATTATTATTATTATTATTATTATTATTATTATTGGCCTGCTGTTGTAACAGGTTAGTTCTAAATAGTGTGATGAACAGTGTGTTTTTATTTTTTAAAGTATCATGTTTGATATGTGCCATTTTTGTCTCAGCTCTTCTGCACAATATTTGGATAATATTTTAGAAATGTAGCCACATGTACAGAGTGGAATGTAAAAATTTATTTGGTGTAGAATTTAGTATCTAATTGCTGGAAGGCTTGTAACTTATGGACTGTTCTTTAAATGCAATATTTAGAGTTTTTAAAGATCAGTGCTCATAACATTGAATCACAGCTGTTGTTGTTATTGTTTTTTCGTCATGCTACTTTAAGCTTCTTCTTTGTAACTTTGCAGAAACAAATACTGTTTTGTTTTGTTTTTTGCTGCTCTACCTTAATTTGATTTTTTTTTAAATTGTCTACAGATCCATATTAAAAATATGAAGTATTATCAACAAATAAACTATGATTTATTATTACACAGAAAGACAAAATGTTGTTGATCTCTTGGTAAAATTATCAAGTTATCCAGCAGTATAAGAAATAAATGATCAACATATCAATTTATTTACAATCATTCTTCAATAATATAAATACTTTAGATGAAAATTGTAATGTGTACATTTTATTTTGGCACTTTTTTTTGCTGTTTTCTTTTTTTATTTTAAATGCACTAATAAATGCTTGTGCACAGTCTCATCACGTCACAAAATGAGCGTCAGTAACAAATGTGAATCATGTGAATTTGTAGCTTTGATATTGAATTTCTGACTGAGCCAAACATCAAACTAATCAATACGTCTCTTAAGCCGTGAGTGTTCAGTTTCTCCTCCGCTCCTCTCTCAACACCTCGCACTTCTTCTTCTCTCTTTTAATTGTTCCATCGCTGCTCCGCTGTGTTCCTGTCGTGGCCCCGGTCGTCCTCTGGTGTTTTCAGCTTTTTGTGTCCCTCCTCCCCCACCCTCCCTTCTTCTCCTTCTTTTGTGGTGAAATTCAGTTCATACTGGTGTCAGAGTGTTCCTGCCTGTCAGCTCCCATCACAGCTCTTCTGATCATGAAGAACAGCAGCGGGGAGGTTTGTTCATCAGGTTGTTCAGCGAGGCTCTGGAGGGATTATTCGAGTATGAATCTGACGCAAACTGCTGCTTTATTACACTTGGCCCGTGTTCATATACTTTAATCCATCATTTGTGTCAGTTATGATAACTTTGCACAAATTCAGGCAGCAGAGATCAGGGAAGCAGTTTATACATTCTGACTCACTATTTGCCACATTATTCCAATTTTTGGATTGTTTTTCTTTCTCCAAGCAGCCAACGGATGGTTAATTACATTTATTTCTATGAAAATTTCTGTAAAGTTAAATGATTTTTAAATCTGAGAAGCAGAAGATAAAAAAATCTACAGCTTGTTGCTGATAAATGAACCTCATCAGCTGCCCAAAAGCATCGTGTTCACAGTGGTATATAGTTGATTATATCAAATAAAAATAAGCATCAGACATTTAGCTTGAGTTTGTTTTTCACTGCAAGTCGTAAAAGAATTTTGACACTGTGGAAATTAATTAACAACTAATGGTGTGGTTTGGAAAACAGTCTGCAGGGATGAAAAATGTTCAGTAATTCTGTGGCCTAAAATCAAATCAAATAAATTAAAATGAAAAAATATTTTTGCCTTTTAAATGTAAAAAATAATCTATCTTAAATTTCTACCATTAAAGGAACTGTTAGAACTGTTCGACCAGAGTTTGAGGAGTCATTCTATCACACACACACACTCACACTTGCATTTTCTCTGCTGTTGTCCCGTCACACCATGCGGCTCTGCTGGGACACTTAAAGGGCCATTCCGCTAATCCTAATCCTGAGCTTTTAAAAGCTTCTGTAATGGAGACCTTCCTCCTGCGGTGCCCCAGGCCGCAGCGTCCACAGCGTCTTATTCTGCAGGTCACATCTCTGGTTTCAACCGCAGACACTCTGGAGACGACAGAGTCCCAAAACAAATCAAATCTGATCTATTTTACAGCAGGACAGAAACCTTAGAGATGATGCGTTCTCTTTGAGCATCACTAACATGAAAGTTTACATTATTAAGAGCAAAGATTCGGGTGCGGATGTGGAATTAAACATGACATAAAGACAGGAGAAGGTCTGAAATTTGTACATTTTTGTCTATGTTGTGATTCATCATATGGAATGGAAGTTTTCTTGAAACATATTTTGGATTTTTAGGTATAATGGTGTGTACGTGTGTGAGTGGGTGTGTGTGGTGGGTGTGTGTGTGTGTGTGCAGGCCTGAGGGCTGATGAGTTGATAAGTTCAGCCTGAGTTTCAAACGGAGCCTCACTGATCCTCCATCTTTGCTCAGATGTTCAGTTTGCTGTTTTCATCACATCTGAGGGATTTAAAACACCAAAATTCTAACTAGAGACCACAAACTGAAAGAAAGTGACGTCTGCTGCACAGGCCACTTGGCTGTGAGTCGTCAGGTTCACTTTTTCACGTATAAAGGTTCCTGTCAAGAATCAAACCCCCATGTACCAACAAAGAAGAGCACTTATATAACTGAACACTACTTCAACGATAGCACAGTGAATGGAGATACCCAGAGAAATGTAAATAATGAGCCCGTCTTTAAGCATGCTTTCCACTGTGTCTGTGTGTTGCTGCATCTGTGTGTTCTGATAAATGTTGCTATAGGGAGCCACATTGTTTGGCAGAAGAATGATTACTTGTAATCAATAAATTATTATTACCTCCACCAAGGAGGTAATGACAGTCACTCTTTACGGTCTTTTGTCACGCACTCCCGCCACACATTGTATTTCTCATACTGAAAAAATATAGTCTATAATATATTGTGTAGCTGCAGAACGACTGGCCGAATCCGCTGTGTCCCACTGTCTTACTTCGACCCTGAACACA
>JAQLOL010000003.1:27703588-27715150 GCA_029783665.1 Naso thynnoides
GAAGAATTAAGCTGGGTTTATTTTTAGCAAGTATGATGCTTACGAAACTGATGTAGCTATTGCCACTTGGCATGTACCCCGCTTACCAAATAAGGGTACGGTCGGTGATGGAAACACAAGCCAGATCAGAGTTAACGGTTCTAAACTGTAACATACTGAACCAAACTGAACTGTACCGCTCAGTGGAAAAGGGGCCACAGAACATTATTGACAGCAGAAACTTCGTAAAAATGTTCATAAATTCGTAAATGAAGTTTTGGGCAGCGTTGATTTTTGCCCCCACAGGTGCTTAATCATAGTTTTTGAAAGTAAGTACATGATGAAATGCAACTATGAGTCAACAAACTGATTCAACGGGTGAAGATGTTAAAGGCTGTTTGGATCACAGTGAGGTCATGACCTTTGCTGCAGGTCATCTGTCCCCACCCGTCTTTTCCTTTGCGATGTGCGCCGTCTGTCATCACACACAAAAGAGCTGCTGGAGTCACAGGATTGGTTTTTGGATTTCATCACCCTCACCTTCAGTCTCATTATTTTCCAACAGTCGTCTTTTCTCTTCCAAGGCTGTCTCTGTTGATTTTGGACTGCAGGTTTTTTTCTCTTCATGCTAATGTGAAAGCTTTTATCACTGTGAAAACACAGACACCTACAACTGGGATTGTTTCCTAATGAGCTATTGTTACGCCTCATGTGCTACACTTTTCAAAACACTGTAGTTACCTTCACTGATGATCTGACATAAGCTGCGTGTGTGTTTAAGTGATCACATGCAGTAGTTTTGTTTTTGGAGCTCTGTCTTCTGGAAGATGCATTTGTACACAACTAATTTCCTACAGCAAGTTAAGTTACGAGAGAAACATAATACTCAGGTTTTCTTTTAACAGGAAATGTTTGTTACTAACACAAAATGTTGATACTGAACTTATAACATTTTTACACAATTTTTTTTCACTAGAACAAGCAGTATGCAATGCACCCTCCCTTCATAGTGACCACAGCATTATTTAACTTTCTTAGCCAGCTGAAACACAGACACGACCGTTCTCTTTACTAGGTTCTTTTTCACAATCACATGCACAGTTAAGTTAAGCTGTGGTTATTGTTCAATTAGTCCATTTAATGTCAAGGTCACACGACACGATATTAGCCCAATATTAGCCTGAACGGGAATATCTAGCGCATCAGGTGGGCTCAGAAAAGATCAACGAGTATTGGGCATGGCAATCGATCATTTCATTTCATGTAGTGCGTAATGAGGGAGAACAACCGACACCACATCTAGGACGGCTCAAGACCTCACGACAGAAAGACAAGAATATTTGATTTTTTTGATTACCTCCTATATGCTTTTCATAGGAGTGGTCAGTGACGAGTGCTTTTTTGCCGGTGACTTCACACATTTCGTGAACTGCAAATGATGATTGATCGGGGAGCAACGTGTAGTCTGTCATGTCTCTTGGCCACAATATGGCAAGAATTTATGACTCTTCAATAACCCAATCTGACACAGTGAACATTTTAATAGACCAAAATATCTTGTAGTCTAACCTCAGCATGAAGACTACTGTCCTTCATCAAGTTTACAGCTTAAACTGGGGGAGAATCAGTTTACTTACGGACGTTTGTTTGACTTCACTACAGTACGTAGTGAAAATGCCCCATTTGGGCTGTTACCCGGTCTTTAAGTCCGTCATAACACCCTTTCAAAATACAATATCCAGGTCCAAGCCCCTTCTTTTCAATATGCTGCAGCACTGTGTCTCATGTAGTTTAGATAGAACTGAGTGAAAAAATAATTATCAAACTTTCTTTCTGAAGAAGAAATGGCTGCAGTTGATTAAGTATGGTAAGTGACAGAAGAAAAAGTTTTGGCATTTCCGAGTGGATGCTAACGTTAGCTAGCTAACGTCCATCCACTCCACTAATGTTAGCTAGCTAACGCTAGCATCCATTCATTTAAACGCAACTGACACTTCGAATATCCCTCATACAAGTTACAGTTTTTATAACGTTATGTTGTTACAGACACAGTAATCCTAACTGGCTGTATCAGTTGAGCTCTTACTTGCCTTTACGTTTAACGTTAACATTACCATAACCTTGTCAGAGATATCCGAAATGTGTTGGTTTCGTGTAAGTGAATGAATGCTAACGTTAGCTAGCCATGCTTAACATCCACTCGCTAAAGCCAAAACTTTTTCTTCATTCACCTGTTTTTCATTCACTGCAGCCATGTCCTCTTGCGTTTCTCATCGCAAGGAAAGCAACAGAATGAAAGTTAGATCGTTCTCTCTTTACTTAGATCTGTTTAAAGTACACAGGGCACAGCAATGAGGCATATTGAAAATACAGAGTTTTGAAAGGGTGTTATGTCACAACTTCAAGGGCGGATTGGCCCTTCTTTCAGCAGACCAAACAAGTTAGCAAATGATTTTCATGTTGAATATTGAAAACAGGGACAACTTTACAGCACTGCATTTTGTATTTACGCCATACTTTTTTAAATCTTTCTTCTTGTTTTCTTCATGGCTTTCTTTTACAAATTTATGCGATTCGAGTTCCAGGTCAAAGACTGCCATGGAAACTATCAATCATGCGTAGAACGCTTAAGAAGCATTTGAGGCAAATACATGCAAAAGTAAATCAGTCCTCAACTGCATTACCTAGGTGCATGAGTCCAACCTCGAGATGTTTGACCTGGTATGATTTCAATTGACTAACATGTCCGAAAAGTCTAATTTTAGTCAGACTAACACAATGAATCAACTTTTTCCAACATAATGTAAACGTACTGAATGCTTTCTTCATTGTTTGACTTCCCTTGATGTTTTCCAGCCGTAAAAAACCTTGTGTGATTTTCAGCAACGTCCATCCATCCATCCATCATCAGCCACTTATTCAAGGTTGGGTCGTGGAGGCAGCAGTTTCAGCAGGGGGCCCCAGACTTTCCTTTCCTCTGTCACATTAGCCTGCTCTAACAGGGGGATCCCAAGGCGTTTCAAGGCCAGTGCAGAGATATAATCTCTCTACCTGGACCTGGGTCTGCCGCAGGGCCTCCTTCCAGCTGGACGTGCCTGGAACACCTCCATAGGGACGAGACCAGGAGGCATCCTTACCAGATGCCCAAACCACCTCAACTGGCTCCTTTCAACGCAAGGAGCAGCGGTTCTACTTTGAGTATGTCACAGATGGCTGAACTTCTCACCTCATCCCTAAGGGAGTGCCAGCCACTCTCCTCAAGAAACCCATTTCAGCCTCCTGTATCCACGGATCTGTATTCACAGTTCAGTAACGGTTCCAATCTAATCGAGTGAAGTTTTCCATTAAATTCCCTTGTCATTAATTCTGCTGTGACCCCTGATCCTGAGCCATCGTCATCCTCTTTCCCAGTACCACCTTCTCACTGACATCATTATTTGTCTGTGGGATTACAGCAGAACAAAGGTCGTGTTAATACTTTGGCAAATGCCTCCGTCCCTCCAGTGATCACTATTCCTCCTCACAGTTGTGGGTCTCAGTCCAGACTTAAAGGTTCAAGGCGTCTTCGGCCCTGCAGCTTCCGCATCTTTTGTAGACAACCTTGGGAGACTTTCTATTCAGCCGGGATGTATTATAGCCATCAGCACTCGGGCTATATGTAATTAGTGTTGAGGTCAAAGGTCAAGGCAGGATTTAAGCCTGAGACCAACTAGTCAGTCAACAAATCTGAGGACCAAATCTCTTTAGACTCCGAGGATGGAAACCCTGCTGCTGACAGATCTGAGCCACACACACACACACACACAAAGGTTTGTCAGTATTAATATGGGAGCACACACACACAACAGGTTTTGGGCACATACACAAAAGAAGGTAAGCACAAACACAAACATGCGGGTTTAACAATGATTCAACGACAAACACAAGAAGTGGGTACCTGCTTCATGCTGACTGATTGTGAGTTTGTTTGTCACATTTTTAACAAATATATTTGAAATTTAGTCATTTTAGTACAAATTTTGGTAACACTTTCTATGAAGCCTGTCTCTATAATGCACTCTAACACATTATGAACATATAAATCATTATAATGCATTATATGTGGTTATTCTTATGGTTAGGGTTACGGTTAACCCTAACTTTGCTTATAATTATGATTATACAGTACTATAGGTGCATTGTGACACATTATAAATATGCCCATAAAGCATTCTAGATGGATGCTTTTAGTAAAGTGTTCACTAAACTTTTCTCTCTGTTTCTATACGGAGCTGCAGCAAGAAAATACAGACAAAAGAGAGAATTTGGCAGAAAGAATACTTTGGTAACTTTGGTTGATACCCACTTGGTTTGACTGTTGAAGTATCATTTAATGTCAACCAAATTTTTTAACATGACTTTCATGTAATGTAATGTAATTAACTGAACATAGAATATAGTGCAAATCATTGCATTTTTTTTTTTAATTTACATTTTATACAGCATCACAATTTTGGAATCAGGGTTCCTCTTAACTTAATATTACTTCTGACCAATTTAAATAAAAAACTTCAGCTTTACTGAGCTTTTGGCTCTTGAAGCATGTAGTTTGATCTTATGTTCTGTATTTACTGGATGTTTCTGTCATAGATCTAAGCTTTACATTGTAATATAGAGCTGCTGCTGTTTTTCAAGCAGAGCAGCAGTCAGATGAAAGACTTGAAGACTTGAAGATTTTTGAATTTTGTAATTTCACAGCAGTCTTGGCAGCTACAGTAGCAATCACAAAATGAAAACACAACTGCAAAAAGAAAAAACACAACCGCAAAAAGAAAAAAACACACCTGCGAAGAGAAAACCCTGACCGCAAAAAGACAAACACAACTGAAAATGGGGGGGGCAAAAAAAAATTATTGAAAGCTAAATTGTACACTTGCCTGGTCATGACTTTAACATTTTTGTTGATGTGTTGACGTGTTTCATCTATTTGTTATTGTGTTTTTCTTTTTGAGGTTGTGTTTTTCTTTTTGCAGTGGTGTTTATTTCTTTTTGTCGTGTTTTTCCTTTTTGTGGTTGTTCATTTTTGCAGTTGTGTTTTTCTTCTCGTTTGTTTTTCCCTTTTTACATCGTGTTTTTTGTTTTTGTGGTTGTGTTTGCTATTTGGGGTTGTGTTTCTGTTTTGCTGTCATGTTTTCTGTTGCAATATGTTTTTTTGGTGTTGTATTTTACTTTTTTGAATTGTGTTTCCATTTTGTGACTATGATTGGCCCTTCAGAGCCACCATACGGCACCTTTCTTACTCAACTGTTACTGTTACTTTATTCTTTTAATACTCGGGGATTTGTGGTAATACCATCACACATACACACGCAAACAAAGAAATACACATTAAACAAATACGCACAGACAAACACGGAGACGTGTTGTACATGCAGACACAACAACTTAATCAGCAATCAAAACACACTCACACACACACACACACGCATATACACAAACACAGTGCTTGTGCCAGTTTATACACACACAAAGCCTATAATTTAATCGTCATAAATGCCCGAGTGCATGAAAAGTTCAGCAGCGTTTCTGAAACCTTGAGGCTTCTTCCTGCGGTTCATGCTGGTGTCAGCACGACACAGCAGCCGCCCAGCAGCAGCAGCGAGCGTAACACCACCGGCTTTACTCAGATATTAACATGCGAGTGAAAACAAGTACAACCTTTAGATCAGGCCCCTCCCCTCCAAACACTGTCACATACTCTGGCATATGTGCAGGCGTTTCAATGGTTGGCAGAGGACGTGTTGATCGACAGGCTGAACTCTGCTGTGCTGCTGCCCCGTGTGATGGCAGTGTCCGGCTGTGAGGTGAGTGGGATGCTCTGTCTGCTCCCTGCTGCTAAATCACAGATACTTTCACTGCTGGAGAATGAGAATGAGATTAAAGCCAATTCTCACCGGCCTGGTTGTGCAATAATCATCACGCTGTTTACAGAGAACATGGGTGTTGAAATTTACATGCTGAAAAGAATCCTCCCAGTGCCTGCAGGCTGCTATAGTGATAACTATCAAAAACAGCCAGTACGCGGTTTGAACAAGCTTACTTCAGCTGATATTTTGGAAATTTCACTACTTAATATCAGCATCAGCATCGGCCCCAAAATCAGTCAGAAGGTCAAGTTCAACATCTCTCAGCTTCTCCTCATGTTGCTTTACTATTCTTTTGATGTTTGCTCTGCTTTCCAATAATTTGCCTGTTGTGCAACAAAGTCGAGAGATTTTTTGTTATCAGTGATCTGTGGCAGTTATCAGTCCCCCGCCGCTCCCCTGAAGCTCATGAGAGTTGGCATTAATGAAACATTCCAGTCCTGTCGAGTCACATTTCAGTGACTAAGACAAAAACCTCTAGCCTAACAGTGAATGGTTTATCATTACAATAACAACATTTAATGAGTTGATCTGCCAGCTGTGTGACTGCTCTGCTTCACATGTTTTTGAAGATAGACCAGTTTATGAATATGTGAAATGGAAAACTATTTCTATTCCTATTCCTATTTTAGGATTAGGTTTGGACCTCCCATGTTTTTGCTAAATAAATACTAAGTTTATCCATGAAAATCTGCCACTTTCAAACTTAAGTAAAGTAAAAAATGTCACCAAGTACAAACATTATCCAGTTCTGCATCAGTATGCACGATAGTAATTATGTGATTTGTTCCTCATTTGTTGATGTGATTTGCTGCATCAAGTTTTTTCCGTAAATTGGCCAGTTGTCAGTAATTCATGCTTTGCTGTGGTCCAAATCACATGACAGTTCACACTCAATGCCTGGAGAGATGATCTAAAAGTAGATATTACAGAGAATTAGTGGCAAAATGCCTGTCCAAAAGCACAAACACAGATCATCAACACAACATTGAAATACAATACAAAACAATATAAATGGCTGTTTAGAAACCTGTAAAACTTCATCAGTGTAACCTTAATATTCCTGACAACTGCACCAAATGCAATGATGATGTTGGCACTCTGCTGCACAGCATCTGGGAATGCCAAAAACTTCTGTCGTGGCTGTATAGTGCCCAAGTCACGCCCCATGAGACTTTAATTCGGAAAAAATATCAACAGTAGTCAATGGAGAGGGACAAATTAGTTTTGATCCCATTTGGCTTGTGCCCTAAATTACACATATGATGGTTGGCAATTTGAAAGATGATTTTTCTTGTAAAGAAAGTTGAATTTTGTCATCAAACAGTGAAGTAAAACAAAGTTCTTTGTGAGACCGCTCGGTGAACTACATGTCTCATCTTGGACAATACACGTCATCGATCAGACATGGCCGTCAGCTCGGCGGATTTCAAAGTGTTTTTCCAAGATGAGGGGAAAAGTATTAAAAGAGGTGAAAACCATCAGAAATCCGGTCATGTTTGAGAGCTGCAGCTGCTCAGAGGAGTCATTCGGTTCTGTGAGTCAGAATTACATATTTTCACAAGCTAATACGTTGACCATTTGACATGAAAAGTTATCATTTAAATTGACAAACATCATGTGTTATTCAGGGCACATGTCAAACAAGATTAAAAAATAATTTTCCTTTCCCCATTGACTGCTGTTCATATTTTTTCCGTACTAAGGTCTCATGAGGTCCAGCCGTAGGGGTGTGACTTGGGCACTCTCTCGAGATCCCTGTTGACACAAAGCTCTGTATATTCAGTATCTACCTGCATCAAATCACTCGAGGCAGCAAAGCAGTGCCCTTGATCAGTTTGTTCCTACTTCAGGCTAGAAGAGTGGTTGCACTGAGGTGGAAAAGTATAGACGGCCCTGCAACTGCATGATGGTTGTGAGGAAAATAAATTTGGAGAAATATGGGACATTTTTATGCAATTCCCGGATATTATCAGGCTGAAATTGCAAACTAAAAGTGGTGGAAGAAAGAACAACATGTACAGGCTACTTTTTCTTTTCTTTTCAATGTATTTATTAAATTCACTTTTTTTTGTATTTTCATTATATGTTAAGGTACGGTTTGTTTCTTTTTTTGCTGGCCTGTTTTTTGTTTGTTTGTTTGTTTGTTTTTTACCATGAGTAGTTGATGTTAAGTGTGGAGAGGGGGAATGGGATGTTTTGTAAAAGTAAATGTATGTTCGGCTGCATGTTTATTTAAAGCCAAAAAACAATCAATATAATGTTTTTAAAAAAGTATTGTCAATGCATCCCAAAAACATCCTGATGTTTGTTTGTCCAGCATGGAGACAGTCAATGCTGTCAGAGGAGAAACACCAGAAAAAATATAAATTAGATGTGAAATGCACGTAAAATAAATTTCTAAAATTCATTATTTCACCGGGTGACAGTTGTACAGCGAAAGGTGACTTGAAATGTGAACTATCCAGTCCAGTCTTGTGGTTGAGTGGCTGACTGGTGTCCATAATAAGCACACATTTGAATACTTCATCCCGTGGGGGTTGGTGTCCATGGCTGTAGACTGAAGGACCTGGCATGCTGCTAATTCCTTTTTAATACACGACATAGTTAACTGAACGCTGAGCTGACACAGATGGGAAGGAGGAGAGAAACTGCTCTGCCGATGTGCGGTCAGAGCTTTATGTTGAATTTCACAACATCCATCACAGAGGAAACGAATTCCATCAGCAGAGTGTCCAAGATATGGGAAAATATTTTCCTATTGTAACAAGAGTAAAAGATGTTTAGCACGTACAGTTTTTTAACGCACTAGCCCGAGAGCTGTGTCTGAAAAAATAATTTATTCAGGAGGTTCTCGGTCTGAAGACTGTGGCGTCTTCATCTGTGGAGCAAAGCTTAGAGGTTGTTCATCAGCTTATCAAGTTGGTTTAAAGATGCAAGTAGAAACAAAGAAGAAGACTGTCTCTAAGACTGACCTCGAAAACACTAAAGCTGCCAGAATGAAAATAAAGAACTAACCCTCAGGAAGAAGTTTAAATTAAGTATATAATGAATCAGTTAATCAGTGAATAAATAGTTTCAAATAGTATCCACAGTGGAATAAAACATCGTCAGCATTAATCAGACTTTTCAGCGCAAAGAACTTCTGGTAGATCTTCATGAAGCTGCAGCTCCTGTGTGTGTTTCATCCAGCATCAATCACAGACACTGGCCTGACATCAGGAGCTGCTTTCCACCTCAGACATTTCTAAACACGACAGGAACTGGTCGGCTGTGGCCACTTGGCTTTCAAAATAAAAGCCTCAGGTGTTCCAACAGTTTGAGACAGAGGGCTGAAAAACAAGCTGCTGATTGCTGCCACTGTATTAAACATGAGAGGCTGGAGGGAGCGGAGCGGCGCGGAGGCTCAGGGCTTCATTAAGTGAACTCATGAAGTGTGTGAGAGGTCAAAGCCCACGCAGCGCTGCCTAATAAGAGCACCAGCAGCCCTCCACACCCCCTCAGCCCAGCAGACACTGGGCCTGTCAGTTAGCATCTCAGACCTCCTTACTGGTCCTCTGTTCCGCACCAGTAAGCCTGCCTGGTAACCACTGGGTGCTCTGCGTGCGTGTGTGTGTGTGCTTTATTTTTTTAGAAATTCCTAAAATCCCACAACAATTTTTCAGTGTATTACAAATTCAGGTGATGAGAAAGAACACGAGACTTCTGCACCCTTTCATTGGCTCTGTATTCAGATCATGAAGGACGCTGCCAATCATGGGTAATTTTAGAGAGCACGTGTTCCTATTGGCTGCTCTGTGCTGCGCTTCTTAGCGACAGGTGATGTTTCTGCGAGCTGATTGACTGTTGAAACAAGTGTTGTACCTTACATTCTAAAACTGGCCTCTGTCGACTTGATGAGTTGAGTTGCAGGCGACATCGTCAGCCGGAGACGGGGCAGTTCACACCGCTGCAACTTTCCCTGCAACTGTTTTGTCTCGACCTGAAGCTGCAAACTGGACTTAAAAGAGAGAGCGACAATTACATGAAATAAACGTGAGCCAGAGCAAAAAAAGGGAGGGAAGAGTGCAGTGGAGTTGTTTCCTAAGGAGTCTTATGCCAAATGTTGCTTACCTCAGCTTTAAGTCCAGTGAAAAAAAGAAAATATAATATAATCTGTTAAATTTGATTGAATCTAGTCTTAAAAACTTTCTGGCACCCCAAATGAGTTTTTTTTCATATGGAGTTGTTGTATTTCTACAGTTGGCTATACATTATATCGTCACTGTTGAGATTTACAAATATCTATTGACTTTAAAGATAGGGATTTTTTTCTGCCAAGCCTAAATGCCCTTAATGCCTTTGTTATAAAAGAAATGCTACATTAATGTACTTTGCGTATTACAAGAAGGCACGCTGTATCCATCAAACAGAACATTTAAAGGCTTGAGCTTCATTTTCTCTACATTTTGCCGTCTTTCAACCAGACAAATGAAAAATGTGCTTCCTGTTTCACTGCTTTGAGCAAAGACTGATGCTGCCAAGCCGATCAGGGATTTGTGTGTTTGTTTTAAAACATCAACACTTAAAATACTGCGAGCTGCTTCCTGAGTGTGTGTGTGTGTGTGTGTGTGTGTGTGTGTGTGTGTGTGTGTGAGTGTGTGTGTGTGTGTGTGTTTAGGGTCAGAGTGTGTAAATCAATAGGACAGGAGACAGCAGCTCTTTGATTGGATCCTTCCACTGACCACACACCCACACACACACACACACGCACAAACCTAACAAAACAGACAACATGCCCCACCACACACTCACACACTCACACCCACACACACTCACACACTCACACCCACACTCACACACACACTCACACACACTCCCGGCTGACCCTGCTCTGTCAGTAGCTGGCAGCCCGTCTCTCTTTCCAACTCGAGGCTGATGAAAGCGGCGCGGCGGTTGCCGTGACTGCAGAAGTGGCAGCAAGAGACAGAAGCCATCATTAAGTGCTACAGTGTGTTTCCACAACAGCACATCAGTTGTTATTATATGGTGTCGCTTCCTGGTTTGGCATCCCCACAGTGAAGAACTACCAAAACATAACAGGGGAGGGGCCAGTCGGGCACCAGTCATCTCTGAGGTGTGTTGAGTTGACGAGATTAGAGCAACAAACTCACAAAAACTTCAGGAAGCCAGAAAGTTAAACCTCCTGCCACACAATCAAACACTTCATCACAGTGCTTTCACTTGCAGACATCTTCATGTTAGTATAAAGGTCATCATTAACACAACAGGAAACCAGAAGTTGATTATTTTAAAGGCTCAAATTAACCCTCCTTTTAGCTCATGTGCTCGTTTATAGTTTTCCTGGATTTACTCATTAGACATGAATGTAAACAGATAATTTAAAGCAACATTACGGAACTTTGACTGCGACCCATGGCTTCGAAAAACAAAACTAAACAATGGACACTAATACGTCACACAACTAAGCAGTTTCAGTTTAACCGGGTCATATTTTACAGAGAAAAAGTCCTCTGGTTTTCCCTCCGATGTTCAACAACTGCTCTGTCTGTCTGCAGCCTTTTATTTAGCGGAGCTGTCACCAACAACAACCCGCTGCTGCAGCTGCAGCTTCAGTCTGCAGGCAGCCCGCATGTTGCTTTCAGGAACCTCCGTGAATCACAGAGTTGAGGCAGAGCAG
>JAQLOL010000003.1:27776610-27791971 GCA_029783665.1 Naso thynnoides
CTCTCTCTCTCACTCACACACACACACACACACACACACACACACACACCCACACACACACACACACACACCCGCACTTACACTTTCACTCTGTCTCTTCTCGTGTTTGTCTGTCTGTGAAACCGTATGTGACAGTGATGCTAAATGGGGCGTCCTCTTCCCTGTTGTGATGAGATGGAATATGCAGGTGGTAGAGTTTACAAGCACAACACACACACACACACACACACACACACAAAACACACACACACACACACACACACCTTTCTCCTCTGCAGCCTCCTGCTGAGATGACAGCGTCTCCCTGCTCTGGGGTTATCACACACGATCGAGGTATTTGACACTATCTGCTCCATTTTCTTATAGAAACACACTCAGGCAGCCAGAGTGTTGATTGATACTAAGTGACAACATCATCTGCTGTAACAGTAACAGACGGATGTTGAAGCGTTTTATGTCTTGTCATTGGTTCAGACTTTTCAAGATGAAACATTGTCAGCTCATCATATCTGCTGTGCCCGTGTTTATTTTTGGGACCAGTTGATGTATTCATTCACTGCATAGTTGCTTACGGTCTCGCCCACGACGTTCACATCTCATCTTAGCGGAGAGTGATGAATTAAAACCTTATGTTATCAGCACTTGTAAAATCTGGCTCATAAGCACAACTGACAGTCCAGCAATGATTCATTTTAAGTTCCTCGCCATGATGTGGTTTCACTGCCAACGCAGCAAACTTAACAAGGAGTTTAATAAGTTGTAACTAATGGCTTTATTAATGGTTCATAAATTACTTATTAATGCTTTATAGAACAAGTACAAGCCATTTGTAAGAGCTATGTCTGGGTTGCCAGGTTGTTAAAAATATCTAATATCCTCCTCCTGCATAGCCGACTTCACCTTTTTATCCAGCTCTTTAATTAATCAGTCAAATCACTACTTACCTTTTGTAAAACTGCTGCAGAGCATTGAACCAATATGCATTATTAAAGACATATTACTGCAGTGTTACAACTCAGATGGATTATTACAGTGAGCCATATAAAAAAGACAGAGGAAGAGGATGAACACCTGCGCTTTGAACGCTGCAGTAATAACCTGCTAATAAATTTGCTTTACAGAGGAGAAGTCGTGGTGAATGAAATAAAATGAATTGAAGAGTCAGATAAAACAGTTACAAAGCAAGTTATGCTGGGTAGATCACCTGCCAAATATTGTTCTTACAAAAGAGCTGTTCCTGGTTTTTAATCCATTGATGTGTGATTTATTAACCATTAGGAGAGCGATAAGGCCAAAATCTCCCATCATGGTGCCTGTGATTTTGTATCAAGGTTGAATTAAAGCTGAGGTAGGCAACATTTGGGAATCGAGCTAGCTGTAGCATGAGACTCATACAGAAGCTACTCTGCTGCGGCCTCCCCTCCGTCCCCTCCCTCATAGGCGGATTTTGGAAATTAAGGCACAGCACTTGTTTCAGCAGCCAATTGGCTTGTAGCAACATCATCTGTCGCTAAGAGGCGCAGCGAAGGGCAACCAGTAGGAATGCACGCTTTCTGAAATTACCTCGATAGGCCGAAAATTCAGAGCCAGGAAAAGGTGCAGAAGTTCAGTGTTCTTTCTGACCACGTGAATTACAAAATGCTGAAAGGTTGTTCTGGAATTTAAGGGCGATGATGCCAAAGATAAACTGCCAACCTCAGCTTTAAGGGTAGTTTAACATAAAGGTATTGTGTCAGATTTTCTAAATGAAAACTACGTGACAATAGTTGCACCTCTAGTAGCAACATGGCCTTCTTGGGTTGGTTGACATGTCCGCTGCTCGTCACTTTAGTCTCCTCCTACATGTTTTCTCGTCACTCAGTCCATCTGGAATCCCTCCTAAAGTCTGATTCTTGACTCGAAAAGACGAGGAAACCTCGACAAACCCCATCTCAAAATCCAGGAAGGCTGCTTTGTGCATCAACAGTAGTAAAAGCCGTAGTAATAAACTATTTATTAGCACTTCCGTCGTATGTTTCTTATTAAATCAGTCGTACACACAGTGCTGTCCAACATCTATCTCTGCGCATGTTGCCACAGTGTTTGCATGAAAAAAAATATCAACTGTTACTGCTTAAAATGGCCAACGTGGCTAATGCAAAACCCCAGTTCCCCCTAAAATCCTGCTGGTTGTACTGGAACGCAGTCAACTCAAGTGTGACATCATTCCAAGCTCCGATGTCCGAGGTAAATGGAACGCAGCATAATCCCTGGAGTCGTCTCCAGGTGCTGTCAGTGTCTGACTGGACATCACACTGCCAGCCATCAGTATCTGTCTTTTCTTCAGATTACTTTAGCTTCTCCATGCAACCCTCTCAGTGCTCCTCCAACCTCCTGTCAGTCTTTCTGTCACTTAGTTAGTCTCTCTGTCAGTCAGTCAAGAAGCCGGCTTGGCCGTTACGCACCGAAAGTGTTCCCTCCCAGCACTCTTCAATTCGTTTGTTTGTTTATCAGCAAAAGGGGTTGAGAGAGGCATGGGCAGACAGACAGAGAGAGAGAGAGAGAGAGATTTTGGTCTAGTGAGAGATAGTGAGGTGGAAAGAAATATGCCAACGCGGTAAGCAAATTGATAGAGGGACTGAGGGAGAGGGAGATAGAGAGATGCCAATTTAGATAGTGAGATTTCAGTGTTAGACTTTCAAAAAGAAGAAAGAGAAGTAAAGGGAGAGAATGTCCAAAGTTTACTTTAGACAGAGATGTTATTTTACAGCCAGAGAGAAAGAGAGAGCTGATGGGTTGGAGAGAAAAGCTGTTAGCGTAGAGAGAGGTTGGGGACTGAGAGAGCGAGAAAGGAAAATTGTTAGTTTAGAGAGAGAGAGGCAGGAAGATAGATGGCTGTTTGCCTCATCTGCTGCTGCCAGTCATTACCTCGCCGGGCCGTAGCAGCAGCAGCAGGTTGGGGGAGCGAGCCGCTAATTGAGGAGGCCGGTGGCTCGGAACAGCAGAGAGAGAAGCAGGGCTGGCTCTCCTCTTTGCTCCTTCATAAATTAGCCTGTCAGTCATTACGGCCTGGCATCAAGTTGGGATCAGAAAACACCATTTCCAAACACATTTGCATTTGTCACAAGACTGTACTTAAGGCAGACACTCGTAGAGCCTGGCTGTGTGCCTGCTTAATATTTTGTTTGTTTATAGTGAACACTCGCACACACGCCGTTAGCTGTCCAGTGCATGTGAGGTGACTTCTGTTCCCGCAGTATGAAGGAGATAATCTGCAGCAATTCATCAATATCCAATAACCCAGAGGAGTGGCAGCAGCATGTGTCTTGTATAGTAAACCACATTACTCCTAAACACACATTCCCTCACTATCGAACACACTCGCTCTTCAGAAACAGCTGTGTCACTCTCATCACACGCCTGCTTGCCCGCCGCGTATTGGAACACAAAAAGGTGGACATTATGAGGCTGTTATGCCTTGAAAGGCATTGATCAGCTGCTCCCGAGAGACACAAAGATCAACTTCACATCAGTAACAGAGCGAGGCTTTTTGAGGGTTTGCTGCCATCTGCTAATGACTGATGCAAATTGGGATATGTGAGGAGAATGTGGGCAAAAGAAGAGACGTTGAGGAGATGCCCAGATGCCACCTCTGAAAAGTTGTCACAGGGTATTAGGCTCGCAAAGCGCTGTCATCTTCTCAGGTGACAGCAGATATTTCCAGATTTCACGCTTCCTCTTCGTTCTTCCCTCCCGGGTCTCATGTCGCTGCTGTCACGACGCCCCTGAGTGCCTAAAGCTCTCTCTATCACTACCTATAAACCGCAGCTCATCCACCCCGAACCAACCCGGCCCACCGTGGTGACAGCGCCCGCATGCAACAGTGAGCACACACTGCATAATGATCACAAGCCACTCAACTCTCAACTGCCCATGCAAACAACCAGCCGTGACTTGGTTGCACAGGCAACAATTCTGTGCATCTGTCACAATTACCAGCAATCTTTTCTGAAGTTCTTTATGGAAGCATAGAAATCCGTGCTTTGAATCACTGAATCTTAATGGTTATAATTGCAAAATTCCATTCATGAGTATTTAAATTCCCTTTTGTCCTGCATGAAAAAAAAAAAAACACTTATTCATGCCTGTTGGATCACAGAGGTTGATTTTCAGCAATTAGTGGTTTAATGCCTGCAGTACCCTAGAGGAATTTCACACCTTAATTTAAAAACTTGGAAAAACCACTGGAATAATAAACAAATTTAACCAATTTTAACATTTTAGTTAGGGTTAGACCAATTAATCAGTTTGCCAATCTTATTGGCCAAATAGCTATCACAGATATATATCGGTACTGGCGTATATTTTCTGCAATGCACCAATATTAAAACAGTTTTTCAAAGCTGGGGAAGATACCAGGACTAGTGATTTAAAATGTCGTAATTATGTTGCTTGGAAAGGAGAAGGCCGTCGGTTTTTAATAACTAATAAGTGAAGCGTTACTTGTTCAGTGCACTGACGTTTGAAATAAAGTTTTTTGAATTAAAGATATCCTGCCTCCGTTAAATATCTTTGTTACAAGTATTTATTAACCACAGTTAGCAAATGTAAGATATCAGAATTTTCTTGCTCCCTAATATCGTTATCAGCCTTGGCCCCAAATATCTCAAAATCAGTCAGGCCCTCATTTTAATCATAAGAATTATGCACCAGGCAATCAATCGAGACACAGGTTATGGAATTAAATAAACGCACAAAATGTAACTTCTGCCACTAGAGGTCTCTCTGTCAAAGCAATAAAAACAAAAGTCATAGTTAGATGACATTATGAAGAAGTATGGGATCGTGGGATATTTTTGTTTAATTGTTAAATTTTCAAAAAAATCCAGCATCGTATGAAAATCTACGTGAGTGAATCAGGCAACAGTGTTCACAGAGAAAGTACCATACCTAAGTCTTATTTATGTTACAGTTAGTCACATTTTCTGACTTCCTCTCTGACTCTTTACACATATTGGTTTTTTTTGCTTGTTTGTTTTTTAATTTTAACAAGACTGTAACATCTGGTTGGCGATCCCTCCTGGTCAGCGTACTCTCATTGGCTGTTGTGGGTTTCTACCCAATACTCAGCTGCTGTTCCTTTCAGGTTTTCAGATTGTTCTATCAAACATTTTGACATCTACCATTCAAAGGCTATGAGGTTCTGATTCAGCCAGTAGCATTAAGATTATGGGCTCTGTTTTTGTGCCAGTGCTAAGCACAGATCCAAACATATCGGCAGTTCGTACAATGCAAGTGGTTCTTTTCCCCACCTGCGCCAAATTGCCCTTTCATGAACCAGACTGCACCGAGCTGGGTGGTCGGAGGGTGGGTCGGCAAAGATGTGCTGTCGCAGTACAACTTTGGGCTTTGAATTTGCACTCAGCTTCTCGCCAGCTCAGACCAGGTTTAAGTGCAGTGCAGTGCAGCAAAGCTCCATTTATGTGGCTTTAGTAGGCAAGAGCACACCTGAACGGACACATCCAAAAAATCCCATGGGCGGGTTTGATGGATGTCCTCTGAGTTTCATTACATACATAAAAAAAATACTAATTTTGAATGCAACTCACTGTTTCAGTTAATCATATAAAATATTAAGTCGACTCTTGTCTGGTGAATTGGATGTGAGTCTGGCAGTAAACAAGCATCATGACACAGCAGCCATTCTGATCTGATCAGCCATGATTGAAATCAGCTCTGACACACCTTGTAATTGTCTATTCCTCCCACCTTACCTCTGTGCCAGATTGGCCACAGATGCGCCTGCGCTCCTGTTCACCAAATTACCAAAAAAGACTGGCACACCTGCTTGTGCTCCCTGAGCCCAGAACTTGGAACTGTGTCTGCACCCGGGTTCATGAAAACAGATTCCTATGATCAGAGGTGGGACAAAGTCATTGATTTGCAAGTCACAAGTGAGTCTCAAGTCTTTGCTCTCAAGTCAAAAGTCCCAAACAAAGAATTTTGAATCCTAAACAAGTCATTAGCACTATTCACCAAATGAAATGCCATTCAAACAACAGAGTAATAATCCATTACATTTTTTTAAAATTTACTTTTTGTAGAAGTAAAAGTCTTCTAGAAACAAAACAAAACAATGAATAGGTGGCAGGTTTGGAACTCATCTACTTTGTGGAGTGTGTGTGTGAGAACATGTTTTACATGCCAGCAGTAGGTTTAAGCTGTTATATCAAGTTCTTTACAAAAAAACAAAGTATAAAATGTACTAAGACATCAAGTGATGTTAATTATCTCAAGTATTTTTGAGTCAGAAGGCTCAAATCCAAGTGACGCCATGAGGTGTTGGTGTTAAAGTCAGAGCTGAGTTCTAAGTCTTTAATGACATCGTCAAGCTGAGTCCAAAGTCGTTAAATAAGTGACTTGAATCTGACTCGAGTCCAGGTCATGTGACTCGAGTCCACACCTCTGCCTCTGAGTGTAAACTCTTTAAACAACAGGATCGTTTGGACAGACAATCCAGTGTATCAAAAACGCCCCTGTGATTGTCTGAAGGGGCAAATCGGACCCCAAAGTCCATCCCGTTCTCTCGTGGTGCTGGGCAGCTTTAGCCGAGCAGAAACACACAGAAACAGAACAGAGTTGTTGAAAGACAGCACAGTTTCATTAGACTTGAGCGTGACAGCTTGACCTTCTCTTCTCTCCACGGTCCATCATTCATCACCGTAGATACCGGCGCTCAGCAACTCAGTAAATACCATCAGTATTAACAAAGTCGACCAGTGTTAAGTGCACATTCACCACCAGCCCCCCCCGCAAGCAACATTACATGTTGTGTCCTAGTTTGTGAGAGTATTGTGTTCAGGGATGGGAAGGTTACTTTGGAAATGTAACAGGTTACAGATTACTAGCTATCATATGTAAAATGTAAAAAGTAATGTAACTTTTTTAATTGCTTTATCAGAGTAATGCAGCATATTTCTTTTGATTACTTTTTTGATTCTTTTTTCTAAATTTCTAACAAATGTTTTCACTTGTTAATTATTTTTAAATGTTTAAACCAGGCAATGCTAACCTTACAGTAGCACTCGACAGCAGTAGCGTGGTGGTGTAACAGGTGGGAGGTAATATGACTGCTTGCAGTTACTGCACCGGCTGCATACCTGCCGTAGTCCCCTGACGGGGACTACGGCAGAATACTAGCCATGCTGGCTAAAGCTGCCCTTTTTACTGTTCTCTTGATGCAGTTGATAAATTGGGACTGTCCTTGTATAATAACTTAATAAACTAAAACAATCATTCATATAGAGGTGCAAAAGTCTAGTGTTCTTTCAGACCACCTCAGTTACAATATCCAAAAAGCTTATTTTGGCACTTTTAGTCCAACAATCAATGCAAATTAAGTTGCCCACTATTGTTCCTTTAGGTAGAAACAAACATTTGCTGGTTCCAACTTCTTAAATGTGAAAATTTTCTTTTTTTTGGTCATTTATGACAGTAAGTAAAGATTAAAGCAATCTGAAGACGTCACTTTGGGCTGCATGTAGGTAAGGAAGCCTCTTGGATGAGAGGTGAAACGTCATCAAGAAATTCAAACATTTCGCCTCTGATGTACTTAGAGGCACCAAGGCCTGGCAGACTGAGACTGAGGATTGTACTCACACAGACAGCAGGAAGAACAGGACACCAGACGAGTTGGCCACGGTGGCCAGGGTCCTCCACGGCTGGATAAAGTAGCCCAGAGCTCCAAACAGAGCAATGCCAACCGCAAAGGTCATACTGGCCAATGTCCCTGAAGGACAAAAGAAATTATCACTGAATCCAACCCCAAAGAAATTGCAGGATCATTAGTGAGTGACCAGCTTGTAGAGGAAAAATCACTGGTTAGATTTTACCGGATCTTTAACAACTCTAGGCAGAACATCCTTGATTGTCAGAAGCTATGACCAGAAATCATTCAGTATCTCATTTACCTGAATAAAGACCCCACGAAACAGATGTCAGAGTGCCATTTACTTCAGTGAATTTACATGAGTCCTGTCCAAAACGATAAGCTCAGGAGCAACATGTGGCAGATAATGATTGGCATTTAGAGTAGCCAATCACGCTGAATGTGCATTACGCCCCTGTGAAATTCAAACAGCAGCGAGCAGCGTAAATATGGAAAACAGCCATGTGGGGAGCCTTCTCTCTGCTGTCGAGGACTTCTCGACACAACGATTTTAGTGACTCAGGGAACACTCACACTTGGCCCAGTTGTCCCGTACCACGCCGAAGCATGAATGTCCCCCCCTGCCCTCTCCCCACTGGCCTGCACTCACATTGCTCCAGTCTAACCGTGTCTGAGCACGCTTAAGCTTCCTGATCGCCAGAGCATGACCTGTTTTTTTTTTACCTGCATTTTTCTCATCTTGTAATGACAATGTTGAGCTGTTCTCTGATATCCGCAATCACAGTAGTGGATTTTTTCACTGCTCTTCATCCGGACATTGTATGCTGCTGTCTGCCTAAATTCAGGGGAGGCAGGAGGATTTTCAAGAAAGAGTTTTATTTGACGCAAATTAATATACGCCCCCAGTGCAGGATCAGTCTTCAATATTTTCTTATTTTTAAAACGTTTTCCAGGAAATGCTTGACTTTAAAATAAAATTAATGATAACTGCAAAACTGCTTTTCATCATTGCTGGGCCATATTTTGTCAGAAAGGCAAGGATAAGAGCAACACATACCTGATTAAAAAACCTAAAAAATCTAGTTTACATTTCATGGGTACTTTAAAGGAGAGCGATTATGCTATTCTGTCTTTTCTGAGTTATAAATGTGGTTACAATGTCGGATACTCGTGCTAAATGTTAAATGAATGAACTCTGCTCAGACACTGCTGCTCTCTCAGATTACTGTCAGCACTTTGTTCGAGATGGTCCCAATAAAGTGTTTTTTTCAGGTGAATGAAGGACAGTTGATCTGTGAAACTTTCCTAAAGAACCAGACAGAGGTTGAGAGCATTTCTCTTTCTTGCGGATTTATTTACTTCTTCAACATGAGCATATAAACTGGGTTAATGGCTAAACAGTTAATCAAGAACCACACGTTGTTTTGTCATGCTGAAGAGTGAGAACCGCAAGCTGTAAGTAACATTCTATCAGTGTCCTAGCTGTGTTTATTTTGTGTCAATAAAGGGGTTGTGAGTACAGCTGAATGTGGAGGCACGCATGAGGGAAAGGGGGAGGAGTAAGCGACACATCCTGATCCTTTTGAGAGAATGCAGAAAACATAAAGAAGAGATACAGTGCGAGTCATAGTTTTCTGAAGATCTACCGACTTTACTGTTGAGTAAATTGTGTTTAGCTGCTCTATAGGGGTCCAAAATCAAAATGAAAGCTCTCCTTTAATAACTAAAGCAATTATTGGATTTACAATCTCAGCATTTTCTTTGCAACTGTTAGGGTTAGGTCATGTAAATGGAAGCATGACAGGATTGTTTTTGGTGCTCTCTTACCAGTCATGGCCCAGTAGGACTTGCCCACGTACTCCTGAATGAGGACGAAGCAGACGAGGCCGATGCCTCCGTTCATCAGCCCCACCAGGAGACGAGACGCAGCAAACACCTCATAGCTGGGTGCGAATGCGGTCACATAACCAAAGATCACCTCGAAAAACAGACCTGGAGAAACAAACGAGAGACATGGATGAAGAGACTGAATCTGTAAAACTGAACAACAAATTTCCTTGTCTCTTCACACCTCGTGCAACAAACAGGGCATCGTGACATCACACCAGTACTTGAGATTAACGTACAGTAGGGCAATGTGCAAATTACATCAGCACTTTACAACGATGTGCGTTATACCAGCACAACACCTCCTGCCTCCTTTGCACCTTATACACTTAAACTCTGATGGCCACTTTATTCCTGGATTGTATTGAGCAACATGGCCACTTTTTGTACTGATGTGTGCGTCTTTATCAGTTAATGTACAGTTTATGTTGATTTGGTTTCTACTTATTGTTATACCGTGGTTGTGAGGTTCTATGTACTTTTGTTTATATATGTAACATCAACCTGCCTGAAGACAACAGATGGAAACTAACCTACGGCTATAATCTGCCGCATTTACATCTCAGTGTTCATTAATAAGCACTGTGCTGACTTTAAAATGACTAATAAATTAAATAAATTGGTCCAATCGCAGTCTACGGTTTCTCTCACCTGTCAGGTACACGGGTCTCCTGCCGATCTTGTCTGAGAGCGGCCCGAAGATGATGTTCCCGAGCAGAAGCCCAGCAAAGAACAGGGACCCAGCTAGACTGACCTTGTAGGCCTGCTGCTTGATGAGAAACCACTGTGGGACACAGAGACGGGCCGCGTCTTTCAAGCTTTGTTCGTAGACTACAGTTTCACTCGTGCAAATGTTCACACACAAATCAGAGGCCTCGCCTGGCTAAAAGTGAAACGGCATGCGAACTCTGGCACACTCACCTCGGTGACTATGGTGTCAACATCCTCCGTGAAGACGACACGCTGGACGAGCTCCTGCGGGCTGGATGGGACGCCGTCCTGCTGCTCGATGCGGTACTCTGGAGTCGATCCAACCAGAACAATCAGCATGGACTGACAGGCCATGTACACCTGAAACACACAGACCGACACAGCACCAGTCTGCTGAGAGACACTTCTATTACAAGTGACATTACTGGCATTACCATCACTCCCACTGCACCTTCCAACATCTCTACACCTGCACCGACAGGTTTCATCAAGGACTTAATTTATTGCTGTTCAGACGAAAACCTGTTGTGGGACTCCAGCACCCTGGTATTGAGATTTTTAATCCTCGAAATAAAGTTAACGAACATAAAGTGATTTTCCTAAAAAGAACATGTAATCAGAATTTCAGCAAATAATGAAAACAGATACAGAAAATCAATTATTAAGCAGTTTTTGGTGGCAGCCCCTTCATGCAGGCTGAGTCAGGCTTCACTGCAACAAATACACTCATTGTGTTATTACAAGGCCAACACCAGGTTTACATATTATTAAACTCTAATCACATAATCAAATCTAGATTAATAATTTTAGAAAGTGTTGACAGAGACCCGTATGCGCCGGCATGAGTGGTTTCAAAGGGAGTTGGTTGAACAGGTTTTAAAAGTCATGGGAGTTTTTTTTTTTTTTAAAAATTTGTTAAACTATGAAACTAAACATTATGGACGATGACAGTCACGGCATTAAATGAGATGTAGGTTAGTGTTTTATAGGTGGTTTATCTCCGAAAACTTTAACCAGCGCCTAATAAACTTTTTGGCTAGCAGGAGGGGAGTTAGCTTAACCAAACCGGGACTTCATAGAAAGAAGCCGACATTTAAGATTCATTTTGATTTTTATGAAAATTCAGATCCAAAGGCAGACTAATTCAAATCATTTAACAATATGGGGACTATTGTGATAAATTCGGCACGTGTCTGACATGGCTATAAGCTATGTCTTTTTAATTAATCTAAAAAATACACAGACACGTTTTGCCGTGCATGTCAACGTTAATATCTGACGTGCGTTGTTTATAAAGCTAAAAGGTACAATACGATTAAAATATGTTTCAAAATTTTGTTTTATGGCCTGCCGAATGAAAGGGAAACGTTAGACAAAAACAATGCTAACAAGTTATGGGCTGTTATTTGTATTTTTTGTTGTTGTTGTTGTTGTTATTTGTAATCTTGGCGATAAACAAGGCAACACGATTCTGTCATTTTTAAAATTAGTCGGCTGTGAAGCTCTCCTGGAAACCGCACACATGGTGCTAAATAGTTAACTTGATAGCGAGCAGTGATACTAAATCTTGTTGTTGTTGGTTCACAGTCAAACTCTTAATCCTTCCAGCGGAGACTGAGAGCCACGTAGCGCTAACGTTGCCCACTTTTTCCTCCAGCACTGCAACGTTGCTTGGTCGCCTTTCTGCGTTTCCTCCCTTTTTGTTTGAAACGAAATGCATCGTTACCAACCTGTACCAGAAGAAGCACCGTCACTACCCGCTTCTGCAGCGCTCACTTCCGGCTTCGCTTCACTCCGCCGTCCATTTCTTAAAATGACAAGACTCTGAGCTTGACTTCCGCTTTTTTTTTTCTCTGTGGCAGCCATTTATTCAAAATGCACTTTATAAAAACAGTCAAATTCTAAACACTTTACAATGCACTGTCGACTACAATAAGTTACGATTAGTGGCATCAATAAAGTGTTGAAAGTACAAGGCACTTTGACAAGACAAGAATAAAACAAGTTGGCATAAAGGCAACCGAGATTACCCCCCCCCCCAAAAAAAAAACCCAGAAACCACTGATGGTCCAAACGCTAGGCAGATGGATTAAACTGTTTTTGTTCTGTTTTTTAATCACATCAATAAATGGCACACACAGAACAGGAGGACATTTGGACATGAACATGCACTGAGGGGCGCCAGTAAAAACAGCCACATGTGATACATTCCATCAGCCCGCCCCGCTGAGAGCTATCAGGATAGAAAAGAAGGCCAATTAAAACATTTTGGACAGCATCCAAACAAAAATGCTCACATCTCTTCAAGTTGTTAGAAGATTTGTTTCAAAAGAGCGGTTCCTTCGAGTTCACCTTGAAGCTTTCTTATAAAAAGTTCCAGGGAGAAATTACATATCAAGCAGACTTTGCAGTTCGTCACGGAGCAGCACAGAGCTCACGTTGCAGCACATGTTAGTAATCGCTGGGCGGTAATGTGATATGTCACTCTTGCTCAGTTCATCGGGGATTGTCACGGTGCTGTAAAATGAAATGTTAACTATAGCACAACAGAAACTGACTGGCAGGTTTGTTGTTTCCTGTCCATCATTTCATACAGTCATACTTCATGCAGTTCTCCCTCAACAAGCATGAGGGTCATTTTGCTGCCAGTAACAGTCAATGATGCGCGCATTTAAATACTTAAAATCAGGCGAGATGTAACTCCCCCTCGCCGAAACAAGAGCACGTGTGTGCAGGTTCGATCCCGTTTCACAAAGACAAAAAGCTTCAGAGTTTTGTCGAGCCATTGTTGGATGATTCACCCTCAGGTTTTCCATCTGGAGCTTCAGGGGGAGACGACTGTGCTCCATCCGCAGGAGTGTGATCTCCTGCCGGGGTCGCCGTGGGTTGGGTGGGTGGGTCACCGCCAGACGCACCGCCTTCAGGTTCAGAGGGAGAGGTGTGTGTGTCATCCGCAGCTGCAGAATTGTGATCTCCTGCCGGGGTCGCCATGGGTTGGGTGGGTGGGTCACCCCCAGGCGCACCGCCTTCAGGTCCAGAGGGAGAGGCGTGTGTGTCATCCGCAGCTGCAGAAGTATGATTTCCTGCCGAGGTCGCCGGGGGTTCGGTGGGTGGGTCACCCCCAGGCTCAGCCGTCTCCTTTGTGGTGTGAGCATCAGTCACAGTTCGGCCGTCTGGAGCTCCATTTCCAGGTGAAGAATTGTGTTGTCCTTCAGTCTCCGTGAGTCGTGCCAATTCAGAAGGTGTTGCGTCTTTTCCACCTTCAGGATCAACGGATCCCTTACTGCAAATTAAACCGAACTTCCATAAAACAAATATGATCACAGCTGCAATTAGGATCAGGACAATAATCACAGCTGCTATAATCCCCCCAGTGTTGGATGGCTCTTTCCTTTTGAAAAACGGATTTTTTTCTGGCTCACTCTCTTTCACACTGACCGGGTTCTTCATCCGACAGTAGAATTTTTCAACATGTGCATCCTTAGCCTTGGTGATGACTCTTTCTCTCTCAGACTGCTCCCAATCTCCACCGCCCATCTTCCAGCTGTAGGTTACAGGTTCAGCACCTTTAGTTTCTCCATCGCAGCTCAGAGTACAACTGTCCGAACTGTGGCTGCAGGTCAGTGGTCTGACCACAGCAGAAGGTTTGGGTACTTCCACGATCGCTATAGCATTATAGAGCTGACCCCGAACCTTTCTGTTGATTTCCACCGTGTACAGACCCGCGTCAGCTTCCGTCATGTTTTTTATCTCCAAAGATCCAGTGGTTTTGTCCAGGAATGTGCGGCCTTCAAACGGTTTGTAAACTTCATCGAGCTTATCCTTCACCCACTCAGCCACCATATTGAGTTTATGTTTCCACACGATGTTGGTGAACGCTTTAGACACTCTCGGCCTCAATTTTAGGATACCGCCAACCACGAAGTATGTTTCTTCACCCTGCGTCAGAGCAGAGTTCAGTCCGGTCAAACACAGCACCGACAAGAACCAAAAAGTCCTCAGCTTCTCCATGTCCACAGATCAACACACGACTGAAAGAATATCGATTTTCATATCCAAAAAAAGGGCAAACTTTCTGCCTTTCTCCTCCAGTTCAGACCGCACCCATTCTCTTCCTCTTCGACTATCGCGAGTCGACGGCTGGGCGGGCGGGCCCTCGAAGGAGCCAATTAGACGTTCTTGTAAGTGCCTGATCAAAATAGCAATAAAACAGCAATAACTCAGAACATAAAATAAATTCACCGCAGCTAATTATTACATAGGTATGACTAATTTAGCATGTATGCTAAAACAATGGTAAATTGAATCGATTGGTCACACGTCTTATTTAAAACGTAAAGGCATAATATTAGCCAGGCAGACTCGACTTGCCTCCGTCAGTTGGCTACCGTTAGCCTCTCGGTTTAAAAGAAAAAAAGAGAAATAAGCTTTCCAAACAAAAACGAAAAATAATCAGAATGGACGTCAAATATTCTGGTTAAGGTTAAACAGTTTGATGTTAAGTGTTACATACAGGAAATGACCTTTAGTAGGCTTTTTTTTCCTCAAGGTTTTAGCTAGGTGGGGCAATTTTTCCGATAACAGCAGAAGGCAGAAACCGAAAGTGAAACTGGACTGACCTTCGCGTTAGCCTAACAAACCCCCCTTAATACAGAATATGCATAGGCTGACATCATATGGTTGAAGTGTTTAATAACAGGTTAAAAATAATCAAAAGGTATAAAAATGTGTTTGTTGAGAGGGTGAATAAAACAATAAACCGAACGACCAAGAGGATCTGTCATGAATCATTATAGCTGAAACAGTGAAGTACTGTGGAAAATATTTGTGACTCAGCGTGTGATGCAGCAGCTGTGGGGAAATTTATTACCAAGCTTGTTAAAACTGAAAAAACAATGACTGTTAACCAAATAGTACTTCTAGGAATCCGGGGGAGATTCCATCTGAATTCAGATTTCATTAAATTTTCATATTAACTGCAGCCACATCTGCTTAAGGCAAATATATTTTATAAGATAAAGAATCTTGACTCCTGGTTCACAATAACTTAAAACATTCATTCCTAATATCTTAAAGCTTCTGTAAACCCAAATCATCAAAAATTTTCTTAATGTA
>JAQLOL010000003.1:27792071-27809610 GCA_029783665.1 Naso thynnoides
AGGCCCAGCAACACAGTGATTATGGACTTTTTCAGTTATTTTCTGACTGTATTATTTTACGTTTCAAAATACAGTAACTGTTCATTTACGATCAGCAGCAGCAACAACAACTTTTCTACTAAGGTCCATAGGAAAAATAAAACTGAAAATAATATTTTGTGATATAGTTGATCTGAGGAACCTGACAGGTCCTGCAACCTCTGACTGGGTTTTGTTCCAAAGGGACATGGATGTAGTTCATATTTAATTACAAAGAGATATTCTTTTTGTTTAATTAATTTAATATTTTCTAGGTATTATTTGGTTATTGTATTTGTGTTCTGAAATGCAGCAACTGTTAAAAAAGCCAACAAAGTGGGAAAAATTCAATGAAACCTTTAATTTACAAATGCTCATGTGATTTTATACATCAATAGTGTTGTTAATAAATTTATGTGTAACAGTCGTGAAACTGCGGGGGTTTTTTTTATAATGTGTAAACTGATAATCGTTGCATCATATGTGGTCCTGAATTTAGTATGGCACTCAAAGGACTTCATAAAAAGTGAAATGGCCCTTGATAAGAAAAAGATTTCCCGCCCCTGTTATGGAGACACAAGTCAGTCAGGAATCATTTTCAGCTCTGTGTTCATTTGTTTTAACTTTTGTAATTGTGAAGTCCATCGGAAATTTAAATCCTGCGCCACGCCTGGATGACATGATGGACCAGATGAGAAAGTAAAAGAAAAACACTGGCAAATGTGTCAGAAATTAGCGTGTTCATCCAGGTCTTACGTTTACATGAACAGTCGAGCCGAGCGGAGGTGAGAGAAAAATGCATCTACTGCAGCGTCTATCCACCTGGGTGTAAATGGTGAGTGCACTCATTCCCACTGCACACAAAACCCCAACTCAGCAGGTTTACACAGCTTTTTTGACCAGTAGAGAGGAGTGCTAGTATTTTTTTTTTTTTAAAAGGAACATAAGGACAAGCAAACTAAAATGGCTGGTGCAGAGAGAGGAGTTTCTGCAGTTTTTGATGGAACCATATTTATTTGAGCTGGAGTTCAATGAAGTTTAGACTAACTGTAATAACCCGCGACAGAAAACACTGGATCGGATGTGTTTGATTTTGTAGCTTTCTGGCTGAAATAAAAAGTATTTTGGAAGTATCAAGCATATGACACGATAAAGACTTGGATTGTACGACACGGAGCTGTTGAGAGCTGTGGATGGACATTTTCAGATAGTTTTGATGCTTTCAAGAGTGAACCTCCGCAGGACGCCAACGAAAGGGGGCACGATTTTTGAATTCACCTGTTTACCGTGGACGAGATAGGAAGAAAAGACATACAAAACAGAACTTTGCGGTTGTATAACTCCTGCTCTCACCTAGCAAAGACCCGGTCATCTGCAACATGCTGTCCAGCATGAGGCATTATGGGAAATGTAGGCCTTGCATTTAACAATTTCACAGCTTCAGCCCTGAGCAAATCATGCCTTTTTGGCTCTGTCTAGGTTTAGATTGCAAAATGTAGATACTATAATTTATGTACTTTACTTGATTATCATCGATAAAACTGGTTACGCTGAGACTTTCTGTAACATCAGTTGGTGAGCAACTGAGATGGGAGCCTGCAGGAAGTTGATGCAGACAGCTGCATAGATAAAAACATGAGCGAATCTGTCACATGAGACATGAGTTAAAATTTGCCTGTCAGTGTGCTGATTGTTCTGCCACTCACCTTGAAGAAGGGAACGCGTTTGCTCTCATTGAAGACGAGGTTCTCGTCAACGAAGGACGGCTCTGTGGCCAAGCTTTCATTACAAGCACTCAGCTCGTCCTCCAGAGAATCCTGGACACAAAAAACGAGAAACAGGTGAAAATGCAGCGGAGATTAACGAGGCATCTTTTAATTTGGCCAATCAGTGTAAACACTGTAACTGTATCTATGTAAAACAAGTTTAACAAGGATCTAGAAATCAAATCAATTTACAAAAACAACTGATTGACTGATACAAAAGAAAAAAATCTAAGTGAACGCACATGGTCGACCTGGCTGTGTTTGTCCTCCTCTTCCTCCGGCTCCTCCTCCTCCTTCATGGCAGCCTGCAGCTCCTTCTGCTGCCTCTTCAGGCTCTCCAGCAGCTCACAGCGGCTACGCGACTTTATCAGCTGCCTGGGAAACACGAACTCCCGACGCTGAGGGGTCGCTCCTGAAGGCAACAAAAGAACTGTCTTGTAACCCGCAAAAATGGAAAAACTCGAACACGTGAGACTAAATGTTCTGACCAACAGGAAACACTGATATGACACATCGGGTCGTTTTTAATACAGCAGGTTGAATCATGTACCCGTGGGGACGTCCTGCTGCAGCTCCTCCTGCAGGAAGCCATGCACCAGCTGTTGGCTTAACTGAATGTCGTCCTGGAGCTCAGCCTGCTGTTGGTTCAGGACGGTCTGATCCAGAGAGGTCTGGTTCTGCACATCCATCAGCGACCGCTTCGCCTCCTCCTGCCGACGGGACAGCTCCTCCTCTGCCGTCTGGAGCTGTTCGGTGCAGCGCATTTCTACGTTCTGGAGAGAAGATGGAGTGATGACGGTGCAGTATGTTGTGACACACTGAACCTCCTTGAATACTGTAAGCACAATCAAGGCCCATTCATACTTTCTGCGCTGCAGAGGTCCACTCTGGTATGTGAGACGTAAAAATCGTCATCCACCCATGCTGGCGAGGTAGGGCTGAGTATTGGCAAGAACGTCACGATACGATATGCATCATGATACATGGGTCACGATCTGATATATCAGAATGTATTGCGATACAACGCATATTGCGATATACTGTGGTATTTGAAATAGTTCACTCAAAGTGTCAAAACAAGCAAGTTGCTGTGTTCGACGTGGGTAGACTTCATACATCACATCCCGTTATATTGATAATTTAACAGACAAACTGCATCAAAACAATTTTATTCAAAATTTCCTTTCCAGTCTATTTCAAACGGTATTGGAACATTACCAAACACACCAATGTAGCTGCAGCTGTAACATCAACATGAAACATGAAATTTAAGCGCACTCTTGCATTTCAACTGGACACACTGAAACACTGATGTTGAAAACATGAAAATAAAGTACGCAAGTGTTCTTTTGTGTCATTTAACTTTACGGTTGGGTTTTGGGAAGGACTTCAGTCCCTCTCGGGTAAGAATGTGCTCTCCTTCATATCTGCAGAACTTTTATTTTTTTTGCTCCTGTTGTCTCTGCCTGGTTGACACAAATTTAGTTGTAACTGCAACATTAATAACGTCAGTCTGGCTAAAGATGATAAAAGAAAAGAAGTGCAGCCACCAAAACTACTTCTGTTATCTTTTGTTTGCTCTGCTGTGATCTGTGCACTGCTTATCATGTTTGGCCAGACCGGCGTGGATCTTTATTTTAGCATTCATCAAACCGCTTTTCCAGCCACGTGAGCAGACAAGTCTGTGAATGCGCAATGCAGAAAGTATGGTCGGGCCTTTAAAGTCGAGCTGAAGTCAAAAATGCATTTTCAACCCTTGTGGACCATATCCCTGCTCTTATTGTGGTCAAATTTAAAACTATATCACAAAAGAATGAACAGGCGACTTTTACCTGATGAAGGATCTGAGCTTCAGTGGAAATCGTGCCCATTAGAGACAGGTGTGCCTTGGCTTGAGTCTCTGCATGTTCTGCAGCCCTGCAGCTCCACTGGAGGTCACGTTCAACCAGACCTGCGGTCATAAATCCAGTGTCAACGTTAGCATGAACTGAACTGTGGGTCGAAGGTTGGAGGGATAACAGAAGAAATGGTGGTTTCGGTACCTGACACTGAGCTGGAGAGGTGCGAGCAGCAGCCCATCATCTCATCCAGCGTCTGCTCGCTCTCTGTAATGGTCAGATGCAGAGAAGAGGCCAGAGAGGAGGAGGTGGAGGAGAGGAGCTCCGCCTGAGTTAAGGCCTGACACTCCACTGCGCTGAAACCGCTGCACACACAACACGGTGCCAAAGTAAGAAAAAAAGAATAACACAAGACTAGCCGCCGATAATTCTTCAACATTTCTTACAACCAAAGTTTAAACTTTCTTTTAAAAAAAATGACATTTGACCCTAAATTTGGACAAAAATCTGAGTCTTGAAAACTGTTTGCTGTGACTCGCCTGTTGATGTTCTCCTGCAAGGTCTGTATCGGCTTCTGCAGAGATTTGGAGGCAGAGCACAGATCTGTGTAGTCCTTCTGAGTCTCCATCAGCATCAGGTTGAGCTGGTCCTGCAGGCACTGGATGGTCTGCTTCATACCCTGAGAAACCATGTGACAAGATACATAGACGCTGAAAAGTGACGACATGCACCAGAGCTGACAGATGCATAAGAAGATCAGCTCTGACTCCTAAACGGTATTCATTAGGGATGTCCCAATCACTTTTTTTTTTTTTTTTGCCCGAGTCCGAGTCATTTGATTTTACATATATAAAATGTAAATGTAGATATAGATATATAATATAAACATGTACGGATCAGTAAATGATAATGAAGTCAATACAAATAGTTGTATATAATACAAAGAGAAAAGACAATAAAGATAAATAGAAATAAAAACAGTTAACAACAACAATAACAGGTTTTATCATCTCCCCCACAGATCCGTGGGCTCTTACCGTCTGGTGTCTCTCCTGTGACCGCCTGATCTCGTCCTCCAGCTTGTCTCGTTCGGCCTGCAGTGAGCTCAGGCCTTGCGCCGTGGCCTCCCGCAGCCCAGCCAGCTCCTGAACCAAACCACTGAAGAACACACCCACCTCCTTCATCGCCCCCACCTGAGAGGAGACCACGGAAATGATAAGAATGACGGGCAGCTTTAGCAGAAGTGAGCACGCAAGAAGGCAGCACACAGATGTGGACCAACCTTTTCGGCCACAGCTCGCTGCGTCTCCTTTTTGGCTCTCAGACTGTCGGTGAGCTCCTTCAAAGCCGACAGATCCATCAGAGTCCGAGTGACCAGGACCTCCTCCATGTCCTGTCGATGCTCCTCCTATAAACACAGAAAAACAAAAATCACTGAAACTGTCAAATGCTTTTCTTCTTTTTATCCACGATAATAAGAATTAAAACAGTCTACTTAAATTTACAGATCATAATGACCAAATTAACGAGTCAAACTGAATACATCAGCCTTTCAACTCCTCATCTTGTCTTTCTAACTGCCGCGGAGGTCTTCGTGTCCTCACCAGCAGCTGCAGCAGACTCTCTTTGTCCTGCAGACACATCGCCTCCTGCTGCTGCACTCTGTCCTGACAGCGACCGACGCCCTCGGCCACCACCTGCTTGACTCCACCCATGAGGGACTCCAAGGTGGTCTGAGCTCCCTTCAGCGCCGCCTCATTCATCAGCAGCAAATCATCTGTTCAGGAGAAAGCAGAGACTGAATGAGACAGCCACTTTTATTTACACTAAAATTTCCGGGAGCACAATTTGCAAAGAAAACTTCTGTTATTTTCTCATCTACCCATTAGCAATCACCGAACTATACAGTTAAGAGTAATTGTGCCCACAAATATGTTAAATGGCTGACAGAAAATTGTCATTCCCCGCCAAGAATCTCATTATTTAAGCATGTTTAGAGACGACAAAATCTGTCTCTGTCCAACACATTCCTGCTCCTCAGAGGACAAATAATTTAGATTTCAACCACCCTGCCATGTTTTCTCGACTAAAAATCTGCTGTGAGAAGTCTTAAACAAGCGGCTCTGCTCTGACCGATGGTCCGTGAGTAGCTGCTCAGCATGTCGCGCTGTTTGGCTCCATGCTGCTGGACACGGCGCTGCATGTCGCTGAACGCTCTGTCCATCCGCTGAGCAAAGCTCTCCTGGATCTGACGGTTGTGCTGCTCCACCTGCAGTTTCAATTGACAGCGTGTTAGTCCGCATGTTTCTGCTGTCGAGTCGGAGGTTAACGTGTATTTGTAGAATTTTACAGACATCTCGCAAGTCCTGTCAAACTGAAACGACTAGTTGATCAACTTATCTACAGAAAATTATCTGGCACCATTCTGACGGTGGATTAAACATTTAAGAGCCATGACTGATGTTGTCAAATTATTCAACCTTCTGTCACAGGTAGCATTAAGTCAGTCAGCAAACTGACTCAGTCATGTCCACAGAAAGTCTGCTCACATACTAATCGTAAGCTACTGGTCACATCAGACCAAGCAGGGTGAAGATTCATCAGTTTAAAGGGACATGCCACCTCTTTGTCTTTATTTGCCTTCCTCCAGAGTTCCAGACAAGAGGATAGATACCCTTCTTTTTCTGGCACGCAGTTTCAGCATCAGCATTGTAACATTAAGCTGTATTTAAACTAAGCACTGTGTCAAGCAGAGGAACACAAATCATTTCTACTGAAAAGAAAAGTTTTTATTTTTGATTTATTAGTGTTGTCTGTAAATATTGATGTCTTCAACTTTCAAGTCATTATTTAGAAACCCAGAATATAATTAAGGTGTCTTTTGAGCACTGCAACTTATTTATGAGGTTAAATGTTTCGGGAAAATTTGGATGAGGCCACTTTTATCGATGCCCAATGGTCAGCCTGACAAGAGACTTGTTTCCGTTTCAACTGGCAAACAGACTCAACCTCTCTCTCTGACTTGAATCCATCAAAATAATCCAGATCCATAACAGCTAATGTGGGAAGTAACAACTCATGAAAAGAAAACTATTTCTAATTAATAAAGAAAATTAAAATTTGCGATGCAGGTTGATTTAAGGTGTGGCCCCCAAATTTTCTTCCCCTTACAAATTTTCAGCAAGGGGCTGCAGTGCTCCTAGTAAAAAAAACGTTAGTCCGGAGCCCTTATTTGATTTATTTTTGTTGGAATATTTCACTGTAAGATGGATGCCCTACACTGTACCTTCTTTTTTTCACGTTGTGGACCCAAAGAAGAGTAGCTGTTACCGTGTGTGGCAGCTAAAAGGGATCTACTGTAAATAAACAAACTCCCAAGGAATGGTATCTATGGTCTTGTCTGGAACTAAGGAAGAAGGTCAGTAACAAAAAGGAAAAAAAAAGCTGTCGAATCCCTTTACATCAAAGAGTTTAGCGACCTGTTCGGTCTGGCATATAGACAGATGGTAAATAAAGGAGTCTGATGCAGTGCTACCTGAAAACTTCCTTTTCACAAAAGCACACATCTCTAAAATCTCAACTGTTCATGAGCTCAGAACGCTGCTTTGTGACCTTTAAATGATTCTGATGATCTGTGAGGATTTAAATTCAGCCTGGGAAGCAGAAGAAACCTCAAGTTATTCCTTCTTCTTTTTAAAAGTTACAAAAAAAGAATCTGCCTTTTTGGGACATGTTTTCCACTCGACAGTGACTGTGTGCTGTTTGAGAAGTGACCTCTTTCTTCCTGTCCAGCTTGTCATGGAGACCCGACACGTCAGTGGTGCTGGCGTCCACTGTGCTCAGCAGCTGGTGGAGGAAACACAAAACACAGAGACAGAAAAGTCAAATCATCAACAACATGTCACACATTGTATTCTACCCACAACTGTCACCCAAAACAAAGAAATGATGAAAATGGAGTTCTTGTACTATTAGTGCTTTCACACTGATAGTAAATGTTGGACTTATTATTCAACATCTGAGCGTCAATAATATAAGAAAACTTTGCTAAAATCTGAAGTTTGATCAGAATTAACACCATTAACACTAACAGGATGAAGCTTCATACGGGACATTATTAATAGTACGGAAAGTACATGAAGAGAAAAGAGGAACCAACAACAGAAAAGGAGAAGAAAAAAGCAAATGACAGCCAAAGCAGCCAACATCTAAAAACGGTAACACATCAGAACGTTGACACGGCTTCGTGTTTAGTGTTTGGGGACCTGCGGTCATCAGCAGAGCGAGTGTGTACCTGTCCTGCGGCGCTGTAGAGGTTCTCCTGCACTGACGTGAGCTCCGAGCAGATAAACTCCTCCTGACTCAGCTTCTCTTTCGTCTTCTGCAGGTCTTGACTCGTTTCCTCCAGCCTGAAATCAACAGTGATGCTCATTTAATGAAATACATTTACTTTATTGACACTGAACACAGGCACAAATTACAGGTATTTGTAGTTTTCTTGAGTATTTCTATTTTCAGCACCATATACTTCCACTCCACTACATCTGAAAAGGCAATTAAAACTTTAGTCCACATTAAAATCCAATAAATAAACTCCAAATGGAAGAGAGGTTTTCTATGAAGTAAACTTCTGACAGCATTGTTCTGCTGCCACCTGGATGTGTTAAAAGAGAAGCTTGTTCTTGCACATTAAGCCCCATCATAGGGCTCATTACTATCATACACCATTGCTTGCTGAAAATAACAGAGGTGCCTTGGTACTCTTGAATCCGTTGAAAAATACAACAATCGCTCATTTTAAAAGATAAGAACCTTAACTAATGTTTAGTGAACACGAACCTTAAACAACGGCTTATAACCCAGAAACGGCTGCATGTTTATTTCCCGAGTCAGCAGAAAGAGCTGAGCAAAAAATACCCAAACTTCTCCTTGAACGTCTTGCAAAATAATCACCCACCTCTGCTGCTTCTCATCCAGGTCCGCGGTGCACTGCTCCAGTTTGGATTTACTGTCCACAAACAGCTCAGTCACCTGCACAGAGAGACACAGAGTGAGGACAGCTGGCGTAGCTTTGATAAATACATGACATGTAATAGTTTGGAAATCATCAACGGTTCAAATGTACTTCACTCACAAGTTGTCTTGGTCTAACTGTCCACATAAAACCACATCCAGCAGCTCAAAAACAAAAACCTGATCACACCTTTGAGCAGAAAGGTGACTCTAAACGCTGCACTTCTGCTCAACAGCTGCAACAATGCACGACTGAATGTGGGAGAGAAACCTCTGACAAGTGACCAGAAGACAAAGTAATGTGCGTGTCTGAATTAACTTCACACAGAAACAAATCACACTGTCTGTCCTCTTATGAGAGAGTGTTCAGCACAAACTAAAGCATGCATGTCAGCATCTTTATCTAATTTGAGACTCCCACAAACTTCCTCATAGCTGATGAAAAAACCACGAGACACGTGTGGGACAGAGATTAGCAGGAACAATTTCACCGCAGCAGAGACCTCCCAACCACTACAAAGGCAGAGGACATGTTCAACACTGTGGACTTGTATTTGAACTCAGTGGACCTGAGCTGGGAATAATGTGTGGGAATCAAAATTGATGGCACTGCCTCCATAACTGGTAAACAATCAGGTGTGGGGAAGCAAATTCTGGAGAGGGCACCTGATGCGATGTGGAACCGCTGCTTTTTGCACCGAGAGGCACAAGTGGCCAAGAATATGGCGCCTGTGCTTGATGAAGCTTTGAAAGGTGTCATCAAAGTGGTGAACCACATGAAACAGAGCGTGAAAAACTGCTTTTGAAAACTCTGAGCACACGCAGGTGTTGTTTCACTCAGAAGCCCACTGGCTATTGAGGAAAAAAATGTTGTCACGCTTTTACAAACTGAAAACAGAAATCACCACCTTCCTCTCAGAATATGGGGAAGTGTTTGACAACAAAATCTGGCTTGCACGAGTTGCATATCTTGCTGATGTGTTTGTGCACCACAGCACATTAAACGTGTCTATGCGAGGGAAAGGACCCAATATTCTGAACAGCCCTTTTCTTCTTCTTGAATGCAGCAACAAAATTGCTGATCACACTGGAGGTAAATCATTCATCCAAAGACAGACTGGACATGTTTCCCAGTGCAGCTGCACGCTGTGGCCAAAAAGTCTTGAAAAAAAACTCTCAAGACTTTCCCACTAAACCTCAGGCTCAGTTTGACGCCTACTTCCCAGAGGAACACAGAGATGATGACTGGATACCTGACCCTTGGGCATCAACATGGAAAACATCACGTTGCCAAGCAACAAAGAGCATCAGCTGGTGGAGCTGTCATGTCACCATACGATGGAAAAAGATTTGGCGAGGCAAGCTTTTCCCACGTCAGGTGCAGCGACGTGACGGCTGAGTGTCCATCTTTCGTCACTCTTGCAGTCAAAATGATCTTACCACTCAGCACCACCTGTCTGTGTGCAAGCGGCTTCTCCAGCTCGAGTCACAGCAGAGAGACGGGTTGGACACCGAGCACGATCTGAGCGAAGCTGTCTACTGTCATCCCAGACGTTAAGACTCTTACATGGAGTAAAGCACGCCAAACCGTCTCATTAACGTCCACAAATGACAGGTTAGGTGAAAACATCTCGTTTTGAGGGTCTTTCTTTTGTATAGTTTTGATATTTATTTTATTTACTTTTGTGCATGCAGCTGTCTTGCTCCTTCTCCGTTTCTTATTAATTTGCTCTGAATGCTGTGAAAATATCTCATGTTGTGGTCTTATTTATTTTGAGTGGTTTGATACTTATTGTTGTCATTTTTGTCCATGCAGTCGTCATGATTCTCCTGCGTTTCTCATTACTGTGCTCTGGATGAAGAGATATGAATGGAAGTGAAATCTCATTTTGCAGCTTTATTTATTTTGTGCTCTTTTGTATAAGCAGTTGTCATGGTCCTTTCTCAGTTTCATATTAATGTGCTCTGAAATGCACTTTGCACATGAAAATATGTGTACGTATGTGAAAAAAGATGATGTACTTGTGTTTTTAAAGGCTACTTTTGAAAAATAAATCTGCTTGATTTGAATTCTAGAAAAGTAAGTGCGCTTACATAGACTCAAGTCAGGCAGCAATCATTTTCAGCTCAATGTCAGTTAGTGTTAACTTAGTCCATCGAAAATTTAAATCCTGCGCCGCGCCTGGATGACAAGACTCACCAGATGAGGACAGAAAAGAAAGGCAACAGTAAAGGAGTCAGAATTTAGCGTGTTTACATTTACATTAACAGCTGAGCTGAGCCGAGGTGAGAAAAACCTGCATCTGTGGCTGTGCAGTATGACGATATATATCGTCTGACGAAATAAAAATGTCTATCGTTTCATTTTATGCACTATTGTTAATATCACTCAGGGTTTCCCAAACCAACTCGACAACACTCACCCCTCCCCTTACCTAGAGAGCACCTCGTGTATTAAACAAATTGATTTTTTCAAACTTGATATTGAATTTCTTAGAACGGTACCAATATTCACTTTCCGCACTAACGACAGTGGCTGTGCCGTCTCCTCTCTCTTCTCTCCAGCAGCGAGTTGATACACACACGCGCTGCGCCCACAGCCCAGCCTCTCACTGACAAACGTTGCTGTCTCTGCTCTCTTCCGCTTTGGGTTTTCAAGTGTCAACAGCCGCTTTGGACAAAAAGCAAACAGCAACGGGGCTGTTTGGAGGTAGCCTACTTTACATTTGGGGCAGAAGAAACCAGGACGCCGAAAGATGACGAGCAAGCGACACTGCTCAGCAAATTTAATGTTACTAACACACGCAGTTCAGCAAAGCACATAAAGAGCCGACATGCCGACATGTTTAAAGAATTTCCAGAGGTTGTTGTTCGCTCTTCTTCTATTACAGATGAAGTGTGAAACAAACTGACCCAGTAAACTGTGACTGATCCGTGATTTCATTTGTTTCCTTCGTTTGGACCAGGGTCGTATCGAGTTACGTTGTGATGTGTTCAAGCGCTGTTCAGTATGAATGAGTATTTGGCAAAGGCTAATTAATCACGATTACCTCAATGTAATCTTGTAAAATGTAGTGTTAGGCAAAAAGCTATGACAAATATGCAACATTTGTTCCAAGAAGAGATGTTTCTTTCTTTTTGGTTAAACTTGGATAAGAGCCACAAAGGTCCAGCAGCAACACAAAGCCCAAACTCAGTTGTTTTAAGAGGCTTTTGCCAAAGATTTCAAATGAAAGGAGAAAATAATCAAATATGAGTAAGGACTTGCATTTGTTGAGTATACAATAAAAATGTATTATGAGATCCGCCTTTCCCTGTTATTTTATATGAAAACATATTTATTTATTCACTGAATTTACAGAAAATGTTGTATTGTGATATGTACTGTAATCGGGATATGAAATGATCTATATTGGACATCAGATTTTGGTCGTATCGCCCAGCCCCAGGCTCTACTGCAGGGTTCAACTGACCCGGGTGTAAATGGTGAGTGCACCCAAAACCCCAGTCTCAGTGGGCGAACTCCATTTTTTTGACCAGTGGAAAAGAAGTACGACAGACCATCTGCATAATAAAATTAACTCAAAGGGTCAAAGTCAGGCTCACTTACTCTCTTAAGCTCCTCCTCCATGGCGGCAATCTTGTCGAGCTGCTCCGCTATGTGCTCCTCGTGAGAAGTGATCTGAACCATCATACTCCTGGAACACCAGATACCCATGGAGACAAAGTTAGGACACGGACGGTGGTTTGAGTCTCATTTGGTTCTGTTGTGTTGCGTTATAGTGATGATAAAGGAAGTGGTACACAGTAGATGTTTGCTTTGCTGCACGTTCAGCCTCATAATAAGAGTATCAACGATTATATACGATGTTCTACAGCATTCTGACAGCTGTCGCAGTCCTGAGAGCTGGAGCTCACTGCTGACATCACTCATGCGCTCTCATACAAAAACGTCAAAAAAAAAAATACAATAAACATTTGTTTTAAAAGATGTAAAACTCACTGAATGTTTGTGGTGTCCTCTCATGTACCGAAACACAAAGCCAAATATGGATATATAACCCAAAAAGCGGCTCTTTCAACTGCTTTATGAAACCAATGAACAGCTAATTTTGTTTATCGTCTATTAAAAACGAGTGTTTATTGTATTTTTTGACATTTTTGTCTGTCTCCTCTTGTTGTCTCCTTTGTTTTTAGCTAGTGGTGACGTCAACAACGAGCTCCAGCTCTCGGGACTGCGCTGTAATCATAACAATGCTGTGAAACATCGTATATGATTGTAAATATCCTTACGAAAATGCTCAATGAGCAGAAAACAAACTTCTTTTTTAAAGGATGAAGCCCAGCGAACGTCATTTGACCTACTCGTAGTTTTCTGACGACAGATAAACTCCGTTCTTGTCTCGCGTGGCAGCCAGGTCGCGCTTCAGACGCTCGATCTCCTCTGTGTATTCCTGAGTGGACACAGACACACACAGACGTGTCAACATTGCCTGTTGGTGTCATTGTTTTACTGACACAAAACCTTTTGATTTCTCCTGAAGGTACAAATGAAGCTTCAGTTCTAACTCATGTACCTTAATGAGCGTCCTCTTGGTGAGTTTCTGGTTGACTTCAGGTTTGTTCATGATGTTCTTTGCTCTGCTGGCGTACTCCAGCGTGCTCAGAGTCTCCTGAACAGACAGAAAATCACATCCATGAACTTGGAGTCAATCAGCAAGTGGTTTTAAAAGCAAAACTTTCATTTTGTCAAAACAACACACGCGTGTGTTTACACAACACAACGTACTTCCAGGTTGCTTGAGGAAGGCGACACGGTGGCAATGATGGAGGTCTTGGTTCGTCCTCCCAATGAGTCCTGAAGAATTCTGGTCAGTTTAGACTCTCTGTGGGAAGAGAACACATAATTCATCTACCTCGTAATCAGAGACAAACCAACAAGTCACGGAGGTTGATGTGCCAGCCGATAATAGCTATAGAATAGATAATTAGCTGATTATGACTCTACCTGTACGGGACGTGAGGCCTTTTCTCCACCAGAGCCGTGATCACTCTGCCCAAAGTCAGCAGAGACTGGTTGATGTTTCCTGCCTCGCGAGCTCGCTTGTCCACCGCACCCGAACGGCCGATGTTCTCACTGCCGGCGAGATCCACCTGAGAGGAGAAAGTTTACACTGTTTTACTGCAGGCAAATCTGTGGGTGATTTCTAACAAACTCAGATATTTTAAGACTCCTGTTCTGCTATCAAGCTCTAGTTTTCTACTTTGCAAATGGAAATTAGGAAGATTTTTTTTCTGGAACTGACGCAAGTAGTGATGGTTAATCAATCTTTCCAAAAATAGGCAGAAATATACATTACACACAGCAAATAAGTTTCCCCAATTCAGTTGGAAAATAAACATTAATTAAAAGCTACTGATGGATCCTCTTACAAAGACTGTTTTTTGGACGATGGAGAAGTTTTCACATATACATTAATTACTTCTAGCTATTAGGACTTTAAGTAGGAAAACTTTCACATTTAATAAGGATCATTACCAGATTGAGTTTTCCGATCTTCACCAGCTCCTCTCCATCCAGAGTGATCTCCTTCATGTGAATGGTGACCGAGAACACAGAGTGGGAACGACTGCATGGAGATACAAGAAGGCAACAGTAAACAAACCTGATAAAAGCGTGCAATGAGTTGTGTATGAACCATCAAAGATCAGAAATATTAGTCCTGGACGGTTGCTCTGACTTAATTTGATGAGCCATCGCACACTGAAGGATGACTCACGTCTCCGGTCGGAGCGCAGGTTACACTGGGTGAGTACCTGGAGTAGGCGTTCATGAGCGTGGAGGCCGTCCTCCTCTTGGCTGCTCCTCTCTCCAGGATCTGATAAACTTCATCTTTGTTGTGAACCGTCACCTCCTCCAGACCTTTGACCACCACACCTCGCTGCAACACAGAACACACATGAGGGAGGATGTCATCAATCAGTTATGAGCACACCACTGTGTTAAATGACAGAACAGTTTAATATTTTGGGAAATACATTAGGGCTGTGCTTAACAAAAAACAACAACAACCAAACAAACTATAAAAATCCAAACAGCAATATATCACAATAATTATTTTCATGATATACTGCATCATATTGTGATGTCTTTGCCAATACTGTGTCCTAATCTACATGAGTTCAGCGACACAAAAGATCGCTTACGCACTTTGTCATGTTTTCAGTTTCAGCACTTAGAGGCCGCTTACACGGCGCAAGTTTTTGCATCAAAAGAAACACTTTTGTTGCAGTTCGGCCTTTCTTTTACATGACAATGGTCATGTTCATTAAACAGCAAACTTTTGAAACCAGGTTCTGGAGTGTTCTCTTTTGAAAAGCCTGGGAAAGTAACTAAGCTAATGCTAAAGCTAGGGCAAGTCAGTCCATTTCACAATAACCACTACCAAACTCCAATTAAACACTCTTTACATTTTCAGCAAACTAAGTAGATTATTGCAACTTATCATAATGTATCGTATTATAATTGCATTGTGGTCTTTGTTTCCGGATGCTCATTATACCGTGAAATCCTTGCCGGCAGTATCTTCCTCTTAAATACATGTTATTACTTTTGTACTAAAGGGAGGCAAAAAACCCATTAAGAACAAGTGAGTAAGAAAAGCAAGCATTCCAAAAATAGCTCAAGCAACACAGCATCTCACACAGATCAACAAGGGGAACGTTACGCTTAAGCTGGGCATACACTCTATGATTTTATACATGTTGTTTAATTCCAACTCACACTGTACAAGTTAAATCAGCCAAAGCTCAAAATTTATGAGCTCACACTGTACTTGGAAAAATGGCCTGTCAGCCCTCATGGACGGTCCTGGCTAACGACAATTGTCAATGAGGATTTGTTTGAAAGATCTGAGGCAGGTTTGTTTGCTAGCAACAATGCTAACAGGGCAGAAGCATGTTGCCTTGTTCATTTGCACTATCCTGCTGAAACCTCTAAATAAACATGTGCCCGGTATTTGGACTCACAGATGGTTTAGAAAACATGGACAGTATGGCTTGTCCATCTAGCAGAAAGAACTGGAGGTAAGTTAGCCACTTTTACTGTTGTTAACTTTATAGTTAACATTAGCTACAATCTGATTAATGTATTGATTCTTTTTTCCTTGTTGTGCTGCTGCCGATCGCCATGGCATTCAGACGCTGTTTGCACTTTGGGCAAGAGCAGTGAGGAAAGAGGCACTGACTAGGGCTGGGCAAGAAATCGATTTTAAATCAAAATTGAAATTAATTTGTTTAGACACTGTAAAAAACAGTAGCCCATGGCCAACAGTAGCCCATGGCTTTCTCTCAGCTCATAGTTTGGTGAAAGTTGGCCTGGTACTTTATTAACCCCAAATTATGGGATTCATATCTATTTAATCAAACCTTTATTTAAAAACTGTTTAGACTGGTTAAAGCTAGATCTGCCCTCTACTCCCAATAGGAAAATTCATGTTTGTTTGAAATAAAAACAATGTATTAAATCACACAGTGTATGACTAGCTTAAGGCAGAGAGAGCAGCGGGTCACTTCTAAGACAAATTCTGAAATCACAACTTATTAATTCGTTCTGTCAGACGCAGGATGACGTGGTGAGTTACCTTGTTGCGCGGGTCGTCAAAGAGCTGCAGCCGCTCTGTGACGTCCTCGCTGGGGCTGAGCAGGTCGAACAGCTCCTCGTTGTAAATCTCCAGTAGGGACACTTTGACTGAGAACTCTGTGCCATTTTCAGAGAGCTTCTCAAAGATTTGGTGCAGCGTCCTGGGGATGATGCCGGCCAGAGGGTCCTAAGCCACAGAAACACAGGGAGTGTTAACCAACGATCGGACGCATTCATTCATAGAGTGCTTTTCATTGTACAATGGCAGACTAAACTCACTTCCTCCCAGGTGAACTGCTCGTCCGGACTCCTTTCTCCTTCCATGGTGAACGTCTTCCCTGTTCCTGTCTGACCGTAACTGCACGGGACAGCAGAGAGGGGACCAGTTATTTCATGTCAGCCAAACACACTGTTACAGTTGTCGTTAACTTCTGTTTACAGGAGAATCATTGTGATGGCCACAGAGCACTCACGCAAACACAGTGCAGTTGTATCCCATGATGACTTCATCCAGAATGGGGCAAACGACGCTTCTGTACACTTCAATCTGCTTGGCAGCCGGACCAAACACCTGGGGATGAAGGACAGAAGCTGAAGTTACAAGGAAATAAGTTCTTTCTCCAGATCACCTGATTAAAGACTGTACACATAGTGGACGGAGCCCTCAGCTCTGAAAAGTGAAGCTTATGTGAAATGATTCCTTGTAGTGGCCAGAAGGGGGCGACTCCACAGGTTACAAAAAGAAGTCTGTAGTTTGTGAGCTCAGGATAAAATGACTTGACTTCTCCGTAAATAGTTTCTTGATGAGTTTTTTTAATCGTTTTAAGTCTTCTTCAGCACAGCATGTTAAGCTTGTAAATTATAAGTCCTTTTGGAGTAAAATGGAGAATAAAGCAACATATATTTTTTAGGGCGTGGCTACCTTGTGATTGACAAGGTGCTATCACAGCAGGTACTCGGGTTCTCCAAACCAAACAGGGTAGAGAGATCACAATGAATACATGAGAGCAACACCTCCTGGCCACGCCCCTGTTTGGGTGAAAACAATCCCTCCTCGACTGGAGATAAACTCAAAGTTAATCGCCTTAAATAAGATCACCACATTTTTGGGGGGTATTGGGAGCGCACATACTAATGACCAGCCAATCAAACTCTTATATAATGTCTTTGCTGATGGATGATCGCCATCGTTACTCTGAAAAAACAAGGACACAGGGGTTGGCGAGTGTCCTTTCTGTGTCCATCAAAGTGGACCAACGACC
>JAQLOL010000003.1:27820907-27843882 GCA_029783665.1 Naso thynnoides
TTGAAATGGTTTGAACACAGAACTATTTTTGTGGTCAGCTCCAGGGAGCTGCCTAATTATACAACCCTACATATACAGTATATAAATATATGCACAAACTATATTGCAATGTTTAGATTCTTACGAAAGAGCAAAGTCTGAATTTGGTGAATAGTTTATGTTATATGCACATGCCTCCTATGTCCATGTCATGTGATGAGATATGTAACTATTTCAAGCACAATGGGAACTCTTTGTTATGAACTGTGACATACTGTACTATTCATAATAAATATTTTATAGATACTGTACCCTGTCTATTCTCTGTGTAGCACTGGAGAGCATCTATTCTAACCTGAGAAATGTCAGTCTTTGTGTTTTAGCTCCTCTGCCGGTGACAGGGCTCTTCTTTGAGAAAGTGTAGCTCAGCGGGAGCATTCTCCCGCTGATCTTCTTATGTCAGATAAATCTCAAAGTTTTGTGCTCATTTAAGAGGATTCCTCGCTGACCCCTCTGGTCACATTGATCCTACTTAATGCCACCCGGGATATGATAATCCGGAGAACAGAAATCAACTAATGGAAACAATGGACTCACCAGAACAACACAATCAAGACTGTACTGTACTTTTGTTATTTACTGTCAAAGTGGCTTTTATTAAGACTGTTAATTTACTCAGGACATGTGCAGGTGACACTCGCAAACTTTGGCAAGTGAATTGTTATGGCAAGACTATAAGCAACTGGAGGACCAAAGGCAGACAGAGTTTTTTTTAACTGGTGAATACGCCAACTCTTTTTTCTTTACGTCATTTGCCTCCCTCCCTAGTTCCAGACAAGAGGATAGATGCCAATCTTTCGACTGTGCGTGCAGTAACAATTAACAGTAACAAACAGGTACCAGAAGTAAACCGCAGGACGCATGCACGCCAGTAAATAGTGTGACAATAATAAACCTATTTGATTCTAAAATTACGTAAAGTGCTAATTTGAGTCTGAAAATAACAACATAGAAAAAAAAACAATTCACAAAAAGGACACAGGAAGAGTTAAGAGTTGTAAAGTTTATCTACTGACTTAAGGCAGAGGTAGGCTAGCACTTCCCACTGACTACCAATGTTTGAGCTAAGCTAATTAGCAGTTGGGCGAGCTCTGTCCATCTCTTCCTTGTTACTGCACACACAGTCAAAAGACTGGTTTTTCCTCTTGTATAGAATTCGGAAGGGCGGCAAAGAAAAAAAAGGAAAAAACAAAGTTGGTGTCCCTTTAAAATTCAACAATTCTTAACACTAATCTTATGGAAGCCCTGAAGCTGTTGAACTGCTTTCCTTCCTGTGTACTGTGAACAGTAAGAGGATCAGATTGTTTTTGCCACATCACGCTTTCTAAGTACAAAAGACACAAAAAGGCAGAGAAAAGCTTTTTAAAGCAGCTTCAGATTATTTCCAGTAGCATGAAGTCTGTCTTGTGGCGACAAACGAGTCACTAAGAGATGAATTATTTATTGTGATCTAACACGTTACATGTTGACTGTTATTCACATTATTTAAACATGGACAGTAGTGTTGACATTTTGGAGGTACGAGGTGATAAAACAACACATCAGCAACAAAAGCCACAGCTCGTTGTTTGTTACATCTGTGCTCAAAAGGCAACTTTCAGCTGCATTCCAGTAGATTAATGTCCTCTCCACTGATGCTGTGAAATAAATGCTCATGTGTAGACCCTAAAGCTTTTTAGCAATGCATCTGCTCATATTAGTGTCATTCTACTTTATCCAAATCACATCTGTAGAGGAAATAATGACATTGATCAGGTTCCTGTTGCTCTATCCAGTCTTCTCTGCCTACACTGAATTAATAGCAGCTAAAGAGGACAATAAATATGAAATTGGCAAACGCAACCAAACAGATTTTCTTTTATAGTTTCTTAGAACAACATTGAATCAGTGAAGCTTTTGGATGGAAAAACTGACTGGACACTGCAAGGAAATGAAAGCTTAACACTCATTCTGTCACAGTTTCTGTGCACTTAAATAGTCCAAGTACAGGAATCTTTTAACTTACAAAGAATCAACAGTGATCCTGGTAAGTCTCAGCTTACAACAGATTTTGTCCGGACTTGCAGGTTGTGAAAAGTGGCTGCTCAGCTGCACTTCATGCCAGGTTTGGACAGGATCTGTGGCCATGAGCCAGGTTCACCACAGAGGCTCTGGCTAGTGAGGACAAGGCACCGGACTCTGCAGGTTGTTCTGGTTGTCCGGTAGCAGGGATTCTGACTCCTGAACAAAGTCAAGGTGACTCACGGTGGGCGAGAAGTCCACTCAAGTCCAATCTGAGCGAAGCAGTAGAGGAAGGCCAGCATAGGTGGAGCCATCGAAGACCAACCTGAAATAAGAGGATAACTAATAGACGCAGCTGTTTCATGTGTAAAAATAAGAAATGCATAATGGATTCACTGCAGATTTAGCTTCAAATTTATACCGGTTCAGGGCTTATTTTCCTTTATAAATATTGATGAATTAAATTTTAAACTGAGCTAGAAACTACCTGAAGTGCACTCATGCTTTCAAGGTCTTGATGACTGAGTCTCGCATTGTTTTACAGGAGCTAGAGAGGCGGTAGTAATAGTATTAGTAGTAGTAATAGTGGTAGTAGTAGTAGTTTGGTCAGTCCTCCTTGCTGTGCTGTGCTGTGCTGTGTTACGTTTATTGTCTTTTTCTATTTATAGCTGCTTCTTCGAGGGTCGAGCAGGCAGGTAAAGACAGCTGTCTGCACCTCACCCCAGCTGGCTTGCCTCCAGATTACCTCAGTAACCTGCACCTGCACCCACAATGCTCTTCAGTGATCCATTCTTTTCTATTCATGTCAACATCTAATTCACATACACATGGTCTGTTTATGCACAGCTGAACTGTCAGTTTCCTGTCTACATGGGCTAAGGCAAGAATAGATCTGGACGACAGTTGTGCAACACAACACTTATTCAGAAAATGTGCATGTTGTTGTTTTTTTTAAATTGCTTTGGTCATTAAAAAGAGCCTAGATGATGTTTCCAGTAAATGCCAATTAATTATTAATGCTATTTAATCACATTTAGCATAAATTTAAGCAGTTTCATGCACCCTTTATAAAAAATTATGCATTTCCAACATCTGAAAAAATCATTTAAAGCCTTTTAACCCGCAGGCCCTGCGTGCACCATGAGCAAGCCTTGCTGTCGTGCCAAGACTCCCCGGCGTTCTGTCTTTGCAGGTATGCAAATTTCATTAACAACCTCAGTGTGAAATATATTTTATCCAACCAGCCATCCAACTTTTGCTGCCACTGATTCAAACTGAGAATAAAAAGCAGAATTAAAAAGGGGGCACACACTCCTGTGATCTATGTTAGACACTTCTTTCAATTTTAGAGCGTACAGAGGCGTTCTGAGGCTGTGCTGCACTAAAGAACCTACTCATTATTAGGCCCTGGCAGGGAGGCAGAGAGGAGAAAAAGGTAAAATCATAAACTTTGCTCAACCAGTTGCATGTTACTCTGGCTCCAATCAGCCAGCACTGTAATCACACTAGTTTCCTTCTCCACTTGATAACCTAAGTGCTTGAGTTCAGATAAGGTGAAAAGGCTGCTTGCACGGAGAGGACTCAGTGATCAGAAGGACTGTGCTGCTCAGTAAAACTGAAACTGACAACGGAGGTCAAGTTCTTCCTTTCTAACTAGAACTAGAGAAACAAGGGACAATAAAGTATAGGTTAGCAAATTAGCAAATGTGAGCTTTTAGCCATGCAGGCTTCATTACTCCTGGAATGACAATGCCAGTCTGCCTGTCTGCCAGAAAGTTTTGTGCAGACATTCATTGTCCACAAAGGATGAACCCTAAAGACTTCAGTGTCCACCTGACTGGACCTCTACCACCATTGTAAGGCTTGCATTTGGTTTTAAGTGAAACGTCTTAATGATTTTTGGATGGCGTGTCTTTAATCTGGTACAGTCATACATTACCCCCCTCAGGATAACTTGCAGTCCCTTTATTTTTCATCTGCCTGTGCAGATAACACACACAGCACACCTTATACATCCCCGGTAAACATACATTAATATTGACACTGTGGAATTTGTTTTTGTACTCGAGAGGTTGGAGTGAAATTATGCTACCTCCTGCACCAGTAAAAATCCCAGACAGGCCGATTTAAAAGCATTGATCTGATGTTAATGAAGCAAACCACAACTGTCCCTCTGTGGTTTATTGTGCAGACACACGCAGGAAGAGCTCTTCTGGTGGATGCGTTATATTTCAATTGAAACACTTAGTGAAAGCAACACAATTAAAAGATACGCTCAGTATTCTTTTTTTAAATTTTAAGTAGGCATTAGGCAGTGCCACCTTATTTTTGTTGGGTTTTGGTCCAAATGAATCACCCTAAAGGCAAACTTGAGGTTTTCATGGTGGTTTAGTGTCTAGTTCTTAATACTGAATAATTCACAACAGAAATGGTATTTTCAAATATGCTGTTCTTATTTTTAGGTTTCTGTTAACTTATTTAAACAGTCTACAGTGTTGTGTGTGTGTGTGTGTATGTGTGTGTGTGTGTGTGAAAAGGGTCAGAAGTGCAAGAAGAAGTCCAATGTTATCCACAATTGGCTGTAGGCCCACTTCCAGGCTTCCAGCTGTTTTTTTTGTTTGTTTTTTTTTGGTCTGTTCACTGGAGAGTGAAGCCTAAGCAGCTGGGCAAGGGTATGACCAAGCAACAAGTCACTTTAAGCCTCTAGAAAAAACACACACCTGAATTTTCAAAAATTAAATTTTTCTAATTACAGTTGTACAAATCAATATTTTTATATTAAAAAATTAATTACGTGTTTGACACAAAGAAAATTTTCACCTGATTTTGAAGTCTTTATCAGCTCTACAGAGTGTTTTAGTATCGTTTAGATCGTTGTTTTGGTTTTAAACTCAACAGTTTTGATCCAATCTTACGGCTCTCATCATCCTTGCTCTGATGGATAAACTTTAAACCACCTGCCCTGCACCAAACTGCAGACAGAGTCAGAAAGTAGTGGAGCGTTTAGAGATCCAGGTATTTCCTTAAGGTGCTGGTAGAGACAAAAATCTGTCTGCTCAACGTGTAAATAAATAGCTGATAAAATTTGCTGTTTGTTTGCTTAACACATAACACTAGCATTAAGCTACATAAGTGTGTCACTTGTGTCCCTGCCTCTTAAAAGTACAAAAAAATAACAAATAAAAATAAATCAATCAGTAAGTTATATCAGTTTTATGGTAGTGGATCAGAACTGAGCTAAACTCTCGCACTGACTCTGTGCCCAACCCAGCGGTGAGTGCAACTCAGACTGCTTATCATGTGTAGATTGGCTGCAGGAGAGCCTGCCATCTTGCTTTAGGTACCAAATAAGCCAAATAAAGACACGGGGAGCAAAACAGGAACTGGCACAACTATGAAGCAGATGTCTCTCTGTTTGGGAGAGTGTGTCCGTGCAGATGCATAAAATGCCCGAGTAAAACCAGGACCTCAACATCCACTCAAACACTCACGAATATAGAGGCTTAATAAACAGCAGCATTTCTAATTATTTCATTACATTTTACGTAAGATTTTGATTTCTGTCGATGTGAGCTGGCGTCTCTGTCTGTTGCTTCGGACTGACTACCTTTATTTGGCACCTCTTAAGAAAAATGCAGTTAATGTGAAAAGTATTAAAGCACCATATCAGTCTATTTGTGCCCTGTCACCATTAGCAGAGACCAACCCTATCTTCTACAAATGTTAAAATTTGACTACCCGTACACATTAGTAGATTTCAGGCTGCATTAAACCCCATTCACTGCTATTCATGTTAGAAACAGGGTATAGAAACACTATGGGACGCATTCAAGTTGATGGGTATAGGTAATTCACCCCTCTAAAGGGAACGTCTGTGTTTATTTGGTCAAAAATCACTGAATGTGAGAGAAAAGAACTTGTTGCTTTGGAGAGGAAGACTAGTGCGGACTAGTGAGACCGATGCGTATGAGCTGATGAAGCCCCTTGGATAAGAGGCGAAACGTCTTCCTAGACAAATACAAGTCCAGTTGCCTACGATTCAATTTGCCCAGAGAGAACAATGTGGATGAATGAGAATATTCACAGACTCAGAGGGCATTCTCCCGCTTATACCATGCCCACTTACCAAAGAAAATAATAATTAGGCCAATAATTTATATTTTCATGTGTTTTGTGGTCAAATTTGAAAGCTTTCAACAGGCAACAACTCAGTTTCCTGGGCAACACCTGAGACCTTGACTGGTATCTGGAGTCATCACTACAATCCTGTAAGGTTCTTATGTAATGAAAACATGGTTCAGTACTCCAGTAAATAGGACGAGCCATAGATACGGGAGATAAACTAGACGTCTGACTGAACCTTTCAGCTCAGCTGTTAGCCAGAGAGCTAATGTTGTGCTAGCTAGATTCAAAGATAAAAGCATTGCACACGGTGGACAAACAGTGAATGTAAATGGCCAGTATGGTTAACAACAGGTCTAGCAGCCAGTCAGCCGTGTCATTGTCCCCAAATCAGTAACAAATTTTTTCACAAAGAAAACGACAGGTGAACACTCGCGTCAGCGGCTGCAGCCTGAAGTTACGTCACAGGGTTGAACAGATGGCCAGTGAAACAGGGCCGTAGGCTAGCTGCTACACGCACATAAACTCAGTTACAAACACTCTTCAGATCAAACACAGGGCTGACTCACCTTTTCATGAGATAAACACTGATTAACATCAGACAGTTTGGCCAGCCGACACTTAGTCACCAGTTAACCTGCATGTCTTTGGACTGTGGGAGGAAGCCGGAGAACCTGGGGGAACCCACGCAGACACGGGAGAACATGCAAACTCCACACAGAAAGGTCCTACCCCGGCTGGGTATTGAACCCAGGACCCCCCCCGATGTTAGACGAGCGATCCTGGATTCGGATCCAGGACCTTCTGGCTGTGAGGCAGTGAAGCTAAGCACCAAGTCACCGTGCTGCTCGTCCGTTCAACACAGAGCAAATAAGTCACTGTAATGAAATGGCATCAGTGGGAAACAGTGAAGCTCTCAGTTAATTTCCTGCCATTTTACAAAAAAACTGAAAAACAATCGATGCCCCTGAAGTGGTGGCACTGACAGACTTTAGTCGTTATCTGATTGGCTGTAATTGGCCTCTTGTGCTCTTTGTTTCACCAGTCTCAAAAGTAAATGGATGAGAGAACGAAGTTTCCCTGTGTTGATTTGCTTTACCGTTACCAGTTTGAACCTGCGGAGTTGGATCAAAGCACGACTGAGGGTTCAGATGGGCTTGTTCATCTTATAGGGTCGATTCAGCTGGTAGCTTCCTCTGGTTCTTTTATACTCATTTCATCATCCCATGTCTATTTTTAAAGCAACAAGCAGCATATGCTAAGAGGAAATCCATATCTTGTCACCATCCACCACTGCATAGTGCAAAAATTAAACAGCCTTAAGATGGGCGCTGCTGTTAAATGTCACGAACTCAAGGGCTGACTTAAGGCAATATGTTTATATTTTTAATTTAACCTCAAAGGCAGATTGTTGGTGCCGGAAATCTCACTTCAAATCTGATCTCTGAGTACATGTTGAATGCGTCTTTAAAAGAGTCGAGCTTAATCCCAAAACGTGACATGAAGCAAGATGTGTGGCAGTTTTGTTTTTGGACAAGAGCAGAAACGTTAAATCGGTTTTACAGCAGATTTCATGTTAAAATGTGTTAAAAAACACCAGGTGGACCTGATGTGAGTAACAATAAACATTCAGCCTGATGGAAGCTGCAGGTTTTCTCTCTAACAAACATCCTGGCAGAGATGATCCATGTGAAACTTTACCACAGCCAGACTGAGCTGTGCTTCTGCCTGGATGCCTTTTTCATATTCTGTTGATTTTTTTTGAGCAAGAGGCAGCGCCGACACACACAAGCAGCTTCTGGGAGAAAAAGAACTGAAAGCTCTCTTCTGTCACCAATCACCTCATCTGGCTCCAGCAGCCAACAATAGCGAGGCTCAGTCAGAGCTGTAATCTGTTCCTGACAAGACAAGAGAGAAAACAAATGGGTCCGTGCAGTCAGTGTGTGGGCTCAGCTGGCACAAAGGCAGCGTGCGCACTCTAACTCACTGTACCCGGATACCGGCCATATAAGAAACGCCAGATCCTCTCACCTCACCGGAGAAGCCATTTATGGAGAAGTGTGACCGGAATTCCGAATGATGGAGCTTTTTGTTTTCGCTTTAAGTGTGTGTGCGCTGATGTTTGTGATGAACATGCGGATAAAATCACCAAAAATTACGAGCGTTGATCGGTGGAGTTTCAATAAACGTCGAAGGAGCAGTTTTAATTTTGTTGCTTCGTTTCGTCACCAGCCCTATTTCTGGAGTTCCCTTTTTTAAAAAAAAAAACCCAAGTCCATATTTGGTGAATGACGTAACGGGACACCCAGAGATTCCCTTTATAGCCATACACTGCAGCATCCAGGAGCTATTTAGTCTACAAGAAATGAGAGGCGGAACAGAGAAGTGTTACAGACAAGATGAGGGGAACTCTTCAGAATGTGTGAGGGGCAGAAAACTGGAGGAAAAGACTTTAACTTCAGTCTGAATCACTGAATCTCCAACTCAGAGACAGGATGGCTGCCGAAGCAGCTGATGAAGTTCCTGTGCCTCACAGCAGTATAGGCGGCATTCCTAAAGATGAGTACGCGGCGGAGGGGGGGTTGTCTTCACAGATGTTGGTGGTTTTTAAAGAGGAGGCTGAAGAAGAACATGAAGGGAAACCCGAGGAGCCTCAGAGCGGTAAGATCTGTGTCATTTGTTCCGAGAGGGTTTGGCAAAATGCGCCGCGACGCTCCAGTAAAACAGGCCGGTCATCGAGAGTGCTGTTGAGGTTGTCGTGAGATGAGAAGCTCGACTTTATCCTTGATTTGTGTCCTAACCGAGTGTCCTCCTCTACATTCCAGGTGACCTCCTGTTTGAGGAAAAAGACGCACCTGAGCTGCTGCTACAGGGCGACTTGGCGCAACACGTGGCAACTTTACGCACGCAGCCTTTGGCCTTTACCGGGAGGTTCTCGGTCGACTCCAGAGGCGCAGGGGGACCCTGGACACCGGAGGACGTCATCAACGTGGTCAGCGCTGAGATCGCCGCCCCGGGGCCGCTCTCGGTTTCTGGATCACCCCCGACATCACCCGTTATTTACGCAGGAGGAGGGGGCGGAGGAGGAGACGCGGCGGACGGTACCATGGCACACGGCCAGCCGGACATCAGCCACATGTACGCGGCCCCACACCCTCACCCCCACCCTCACGCAGCCCCCTCCTACTCCTGCAGTGGGGACATGTATCAGGATCAGTCAGCGACGTCCACCTGCGGTTACCTGGCGACGTCCACCTGCGCCGTGTCCTACCACCCGCCTCAAACCTACAGCTCAGCACCCAAACCAACAGTGGACGGCGCCGCCCTGCTGTCCATCATGCCTGAGTACGGAGGCTTCTACCAGCAGAGCTGCCAGAGAGACGTCCAGACAGCTTTCCCGGAGAGGAAGTCCCTCCCGTACCCGCTGGACTCCCTCAGGGTGCCCCCGCCTCTCACTCCTCTGAACACCATCAGGAACTTTACGCTGGGCGCGCCCTCACCGGCCGCCGACGGTCCGATGGCTGCCGCTTTCCCAGGCCACCAGAACCTTCCCCTCAGGCCAATCTTAAGACCCAGGAAGTACCCGAACCGACCGAGCAAGACGCCCGTCCACCAAAGGCCGTACCCGTGCCCGGCGGAGAGCTGCGACCGCCGGTTCTCCCGGTCGGACGAGCTGAGCCGCCACCTGCGCATCCACACCGGCCACAAGCCCTTCCAGTGCCGCATCTGCATGAGGAACTTCAGCCGCAGCGACCACCTCACCACCCACATCCGCACACACACCGGAGAGAAACCCTTCTCCTGCGACCAGTGCGGGAGAAAGTTCGCCCGGAGCGACGAGCGGAGGAGGCACATGAAGATTCACCTCCGGCAGAAGGAGAAAAAGCCCTCCGCGTCCTAATCCTCACCGAGCGCGGCCGATGCTGCTGAATGTAAACTTTTCTGAATGTGAAAACGAGCTCGATCGAGTCCCGCCACAGTCTGCGAAACACCGGAGCCCAAAGTCCCCTCACACCTCCTACTGTTCCCGCGAAAAGATGTCCGAGATCTGCTCGGAAGCCATAACTTTGAAACAAATCAGGGAGAGTCGGAACCAGAGTTCCCAGTGACGTGTTTGTCCTGACGTCATTCTGCATCGCATCGATTCGCCCAAAAACGCCATTATTCACACGTTAGTCACGGTCCAGGTTGGCAGAAAGTTAAAATATACACAAATGTAAAGGGAGTTTGGTCGAAACCTCTGGATTCACTGCAAAGCTTTTCAGAATGTGTGGAAGTCGTTGCTTTAGTGCCCTGTGGCAAGGCATCATGTCTGCTGTCTATACCTCTTATTCTCAGGGATTCAATTACAATTCAGGCCAAAATCCTACAAGAGAGTCTAAGTGATGCAGGTTCTTCTGCTGCCGCGCCGCCTGCAGCTGTGCGTGGATGGTTTCACTTGCAGTTAAATGCACGAAACCTGTTAAATCCAGAAAAATACAGGAACTCACAGAGCCTCTGTTTTTACCCAAACACACACACACAGAGATTAAACAAAGCATTGCCAAAAACAAAGTCATGGCATTTTCACTTTTAAGTCGACAATAATGACACAAAACATTCTCGTCGGCGTTTTGTTTTTTCCCGCCAAGAGAAAGAAATCCAGGCTTCATCTCATCTCTGATCATCTATCTTCATTTTCTTTAACGGTGATGTTCCAGGAATCTGCAGGTCCGCCTCTGTTCGTTACAGCTACATCAGTGACTTTTAACACCATATTGTAGCTAATGAAGACTCTTTGCAGGGTTTACACCATACAAAGTCAATATTTTCTACTTTGTGATGAAACAAACTAAGTATCACTGATGAGGTTTATCTAAATGGCTGTTTTACACCGAAGGAGCTAAAAAATTCCCCTCGACAACATTTAAAAAGATTGATATAAATATATAAACAGATGAATGACATTGATAAGATGCTAATGTGACATCAGAGTACACCTAAGAGATACTGTGATGTCACAAAACGGGGCGGGGCTAAGGTAAAAAAAAATAAAAAACAGTGAAAACCTTTTTGGCTATTTGCAGCAAATGAAGCTTTTTTTTTTAAAACCTGGTTTTGTATCATATTAGAAAAGCTGAAACAATGATCTATATTATTATATTTCATTTCCACTCTGGTTTGTACATTATTACGGCATGTGGAACTCTGTGGGGACGTCGCGAGACTGTAGCCTGATAATCTGTCACTCCTGGTTGGATTTCACCTCTGGCTGCTTTCAGGTGTTCGCACAGACCTGCACCAGCATTTCTACCTGATGAATGTGAGAGAACGAGTCACTGAAAGTTCTTTTTTTTTTCTGTTTGATAACTTTTATGCAAACAAGTCGAGCACTAAAGCTTTTATCCTGCTGGACTGATGCTTCGTGTCGATGCAAATAAATGTTGACTTGTCGAGTTCTTGTGGCTGCTGTTGCTGCTTTTCACATTATTAAAGACGGCCTGAAGCGGCACTTCCATAGTACGTAGTGGTGACGTGTGTCCGAGTAAAAGGGCTTCAAACAGGATGTAGAAGTGGGAGATAATTTTGGGAGGAATTTGACTGGCGAATGTCCAAACGCATCGCTTCACCATCCTGTGCTAGCTAGCTAGCTGCTGCACTAGTGGCATTACCGCCAGTGTTGGGTGGCGTTACTTTTGAAAGTACCTTGTACATTACACCATTAAAGAGAATAAAAAGTAATTTGTTGTGTTACAGCATTACATACGGAGAAAAGTAACTCATTAGAGTACTCTAATTACACTTTTGTTATCCACGTGATGCACGTCTCCCTTAATAAAAATGTATTGATGCTTAAGACTTGACAATGACAACTTTAACATACAAAATCCGACAGCAATAGGCTCATTCCTTCCACGACCCTTTATTCATGATTTACGTTTACAAAACATAGCAAGACAAGGAAAGTCCGCACAGTGCAGCTGTCTTCACGTGCAAATGGTTACATTTACAAAGTTAATAAAGTTTTGAGCATTTTCTTACGTTTACCAAACATACCATGGAGTGGTTAGTCTCTTCTGCCATTAAATACCACCTGTTCTCCTGAGCTCTGTGTACTAAAGCAGGGGTTCCCAAACTTTTCAGCCCACGGCCCCCAAAATAACGGTGCCAGAGACTGGGGACCCCCGTCGACCCTGGAGGTGGCGTATAACGTTGTGCACAGTTGCGCAAACTCACTATTAGGTCTATGTGGGCATCAATACAACACAAAAGAACAACAGCCCATAATATTATTTTTAAGTATTTTAAGAACCAGAATTTGTACAACACTGGGTTAAATATGCAATTACAATTTTTTGTTTTGTTTTGTTTGTTTTTGTTTTTTGGAAGGCATCTCACGGCCCCCCGGGGGGCCCCGGCCCCCACTTTGGGAACCACTGCACTAAAGTGTAGCCCGTCTGCCTCAGACACGTGAAGTTAAGCAGTCGCGGCACACAGCCAGGTGCCTGCCTGTTACAAAGTATGAGAGAAACAGAAACAGTGCAAAGTCCAGGGGGATTCTCTTTTCTTGTGGCAAAACGGTAGACCTACAGGAATAAACGGTTTTTAAAAAGTAATGGATTACTTTGTTGAAAACATAATTAAATAACTGACTGCTTAAATTGCAGACCTAACATGTCAAGTTACTTGTTACATCAAAAAAGTAATCCAAGTACTCTAAGTCACTTTGTAGGACATCACCCCAAACACTGGCTACTGCTAACGTTGCTGTGTTACTCCTGAACTGTCTTTCATCTGCTGAATCTGTCCTGAGCCGCCTGAAACACAAATTATGATTGACAGGTAGATGTCACGATATGATTGGCTGAAAACTGGTTGGTTCTCCTCTTTGTAATCATTCTGCAGATTTAGTTTAACATCGATAAGAAATGATAGACTATAAGACGACTATGGAAGCTGAGAGCAGCTGTGGTCGCTACTTTTGTTTCTCATTCTGTTACCTTGAGATCATGAATCGTCTCATTATCACGGAGTGACAGCCTGTTATCTCGTGATAACGGAATAATTTATCTGGTTGTCACAATAATGAGCCTTCGTCTTGAGACTGCAGGATAATTATGGAGAAATCCAAGGCCAGTGTCTGGTTCATGATCATGCAGATTTGGCCCTTGAAGATTACGGCCGCTGTAACACTGTAGTGACTTAACAAAGTCGGGCTGGACTTCTCCTGAAATGATGAGGGCTGATCTGAATAAAATCTCTGACAGAGAGAAGTAGAGTCTGATGAGCTGATCAATCGATTCTGTCATGTGACATTTTCAAGTGCTAAGACTCATCTAGCATACATGCGACCCCGGATCTCTAATAAAAAATATTACTTACGAGGAAACAACCTTTTATTTTGAAAACAGACTTTGTTATCCCATTATCACGGGAAAACGAGCCTTGTTATCCAGTGATAATGAGATGATTATTTTGTGATCTAAAGATAACAGAACAAGAACAACAACAACAACAAAAAAAACAGCGTCCATGGCTGCTCGTGGCTTTTGGTGATTATTTTAGCATACATTGTAAAATGGTGCCCATCACGATCAGGGACCCAAAAGGGTTAAAAATGCATTTTTAATTTGATCCCGACTTTGGGTTGTTTAAGAATCTCACCTCAGTGTCTTTTTTGTTTTTTCTGGAGCTCTTGATCACACCACATGGTCTTCCACAGCAGACGGTGTTTGCCAAGTAGTGATTAAAGTTCAAAGTTTCATCATCTGCATATGAAACTAATCTGTTAGTGAAGTCCACACCCTGTTATCTAAAGATTTAAGAACAGATGGACCATAATTTGGAGATTTGTTTTGTCAGTGAGCTAAGTAAAGTTGAAACTTATTTCTTTCAGTTACTTTTAACAGCCACATTTATTTATAGGTATGCATTTAAAGGTAGAGTTAGCAGCATATTCCTAAAAAACCAAATACAGACTTATATAAAACGTGTGTTGGTGACTGTGTCTGCAGAGCTTCGCCCCTCTGCTTGTTTTTGGACGTTTTGGTTGTCTTGGGATGTTTCTGGCTGGGGAGTCGGTGCGTTTTCCCCAGTCAGTCACAGAGCGCAGGTGAGGTCGAGGGCGGATAAAACGACTCGAAGCCATTCAGACCGGAGAAAATGACAGATGCAGACATATCGGCAAAGAAAAGGAAATACAGTCGTAGTGAGGCTAAACAGCAAGCGAACAAATCTTGTTCCAGAACGAGAGTGAATTTCAGTTCGGCTTTCACCTGCTTTTGAGCACTGACGGAGAGGCTGGGGATGAAGAGCGACGTGGAGCTTGTCTGTAGGACAGGTAGGTGCCAAACACCAGCTGATAGCTAGAGTTAGGTCTGTAAATTATTAACTTTTCCATCAAAACAAAAGCAATATTCCTACGTAGCTTGCTGTGTAGGTAAACTGTAACTCCACTATGATACGTCTGGGCCGCGTTCAGCGCGCACATAACGTAGCAAAATGTTTTCTTGAACGGGAGCAGTGGTGCGTTGAACACCCTGTTGTGTGACGTGAGCATTTGAAGTATGGCAGCTGAGAAGGCCATTCTTTGTGTCCTCGTTGAGGAACTTTCAGAGCCTAATGACGTCGGATTAAATACTTTTTTAGCGCTCCAGAATGCGCTCAGTGTTACAACCTACCAGTCAGAGGCCATAAGGTAATTAACAACCAGCCTACACTGTAATGTTGAAATGCTAAAACAACTTAAGGGTTTGCAAATCTATGCAAACGGTAACCTATGAAATCAGTTGGAATTAAATACTAATGTGCATAATAATTCATGATACAAGCAGGTCTTAATTTAACATTGACTCAAAGTGAGTCAGAATTAAATAATTTGCTTAATCTGTTCAAACACTTTACAATAAAATACTTACATGTCTCTTAGTTTGTGTAGAACACGACCACATTTGTAAAGCACCTTTCCAGGATCCACTGCATTTTTAACACGGCGCGGTTTATATACACACGTCACTGCGGATTGGGTGACACCTGTGACACGCCCACCAAACGGGAGGAAGCGTGTCGTTCAAGCCAGAAACCGTAGCAAAACGCTGCACGACGTTTTCAGACCGAACGTGCCGGTGAGCTCGGGGGGAGGGGCTTAATCTGAATGTTGCGTTTACAAGCTGCAAAGAACAAATGCCACTGACTCCACCTTTAAATTACTTCAGACTCCAGCAAAGACACAGATAGACGATTCAACAGTACAGAACTCTTTTTTTTTCAGGTCCCTGCTAAAGAGATGCTCACTGCCAGAAAACACGAAGCCTTGCTGACAGCTCGACTCCAGTGGATTTTTAATTTTATTGTGCCAACATGTTTCATGGAAACTCGCCGATGAACAAATCTGCAGAGCACGTGTCGACAAAATCAAACAAACTGAAGGAATCAAGTCGATTTCCTGAACTTTGCTGTTCTTTCAATAAGTTAAAGACAAAGCAGACAAGTTAAGGCAAAAATAAACCGCACATTTTATATGATCAGACAGAAAACCTTCATTACAGGCAAAATACATCATTTAACGGACTGGGTTTGCAGAATCGGATTGTGGACTCAGGCCTCTAAAGACCTTTAACGTGCAGCACAAGGCTCATTCACTGTTCAAAAATGAAATGTTAATTCCCCCCCCCCCCACAGATTTGAAAGTGGTGTGAGATCAAAGTGATGCTAAACGCATCATTTCACATTTCAAACATTTCTCCAAAACTTGGCCAGCAGAAACTCCTAAGTGTTTTTACTTACAAGCCTCATTTAGTTTCAGAATAAGCATTATTTTCCAATCAAGCATGAAACCTCCAACGTGAGTCCGTACGTCACTTTTTACTGTGAGAGCTGATTTGAAGCATCAGAGGATTCACTCAGCGTCACGTTGAGCTGCAGTCTGCCGCTGAGCTGGACATCGTCAGTTTGCTTTTGATGCACTTTGTTATAAAGTCAACACTCAAACTCCCCCTCACGTATCTGATTAACACCGACCTCAAACTTTGACAAAAACGTTTCATGATCTTTATTTTTTCTAATCGCAGACGTTTCTGACGATGTGGTCCAACAGTGAGAAGTCCTCTTCCTTCCGTGCTAAGAAGCTCAAACGTAGTGCACATCTGTCAAACAATCAGTGATATGAATCACAAGCAGCCCTGAGGATCCGACTGTTCTCAGAAAAAGACAACAAACACAAGGCGGCCTTCAGTTTGTCGAGTCCCGAACACAACGTGAGAGAAACAAAACGTAAATCAGTTCATCATCCAGCTGGAAGAAGCATCACAAAGCCTGAAGCAGGAAGACGATGAAACACGTGGCCACGGTCCCCTCATGGTCCCAGGACGCCTCCGCAGAGACGACTCAGCTCAGCTCAGGACATTTGTTTTTAACGCTGCGTTCACGGTGCAGCCAGGAGTCAGGAGGTCGGTTAGCGTAACTGCACACCAAACTCCACCACCAGCTCTTGTGTTGTTTTGGACCTGACAGCTGAAGTTTAGCGTGCTTGAAAGTTTACCAAGTGAAACATCCAAAGTTTAGAAATCTGGCCCAAATTTCTACTTTAGAATTGAAATGTGAAGCACCCAAGCAGCAAAATCAGACTTCCTGACTTGTCCTGAACGCAGCATTTTCACCCTGTACTTCATCAATTTGTCATGTCCTGGCACCTACAGGCTCTTATTTTAGCCCATCGCTCACGTCACTTTTAACTCCAATTTTGGGGCTTTTCAGTCCTGAACCCTTTCATATGATTCCCCTGTCGGTTCACAAACTTATGCCACCTTCAGTGAAACTAAATCTGCCGGATGAACCCAGAAATGCACCTGGAGAAACATTTCGGAGCTGCACGAGGCCTTCAGTGACCTCAGTGGAAAGTGCACTTTTCTCCTCTAAACTCAGAGACTGAAATCTCCTCTTCAAAAGGTTTATATTGCATGTGCTGCCGCCTTCGCCGACAACACAGGTTCGACGCCGTGATGGACGTGGATGACCTCGGAGAATTAGCTTATAAGAAACAAACGCAACATGGGATTTTATTCCCTTTCTGGGGATAAATTAAAATCTGAAATGTGCCCCCATTATACAGAGAACCTAAGTGCATTGAAATCAACGTGACGAGCACAGTGGAGCAAAATCACTCAAGTATCAGCAGAAACATCCCCCACACAGACGCGACAGGACGCCGCTCGGTATGGTCGGGGGCTCAAACTGTTGTTCAGGTGAAATCCAGACTTGACTCCTTGTGTTTCACCTTTGAAGAGCAGCTGTTGGTTATTGCAGGCAGCAAACAGCTGACCTCATCCTGGCTGAGTCCTGCCCTGAGGCAGCAGGTGGTCCCTGCACAGAGACCCTCTGGGTCAGAGCCAACGCCACAGTTCGTCTCTTCATCTGAGTGGGGCCGGTAATGGCTTCACATGCTGCTGATACGTGGATTATTGATTTACAGAGAGTGTTCACTGAGCCCACGGGCCTTGTGCTTGAACCAGCCCGGGTAAAGCAGGACCTGTGGCGGCAGGCGGGCTCAGAGGCACACCTCCGGGCCCGGGTACGGCTCCCCTCCGCACCAGAAGTCTGGAGGCTGTGAGATCTCCATCAGCCAGACCTCCTTCTCCTTCAGCTCCGCTTGTTTCACTTCCGCTCCGCTCAGAACCTTGTAGTAGTGACAGTCTCTGCCGTCGTCCGGGTCGTACGGCGGGGCCAGGATGTCAATGAAGGCCGTCGGCCCGTCCACGGCGTCGATCTGGTGGATGTTGTCCCGGTCAGGGCCGAGGACGCAAGGGCCGCTCTCCTCGGTGTACTCCCCGGTGGAGCGCAGCACGGAGCGCCGCACAGCCTTCACCTGTCCCGGCGGGACCTTCGGCGTCGCTGGCTCGCCGCCGGCCGGCCGCTCCAGCCGGTCGAAGCAGCTGATCCTGACCTTGCCGTACATGACTTTGAGCAAGCCGTGCATCCCCGGGTGGTCGTGCAGCGGGATGGAGGCGCCGCTTTTCAGCAGAAATACCCCCATGCTGAAATGGTCCGTCTCACAGATATGCATGTAGGTGACCGGAGGCGCGCCGTGATGGTACGGAAGAGCAGGCGCGCCGTCGCTTGCCAGCCGCGGGACGAGCTTCAGGTCCGCCGCTCGCACTTCCGTCATTAGGCTCTTCAGCTGGTTCTGGTTCTCCAAGAAAGATTTACTGGCCTGTTCACCGACCCGGGGCGGGCTCCGGAAGGTGACGAGCGCCTGCCGAGCTAGTCTCTGAACGATGGAGGTCATGTCGCTGTCACCATGCATCATACCGAAGCGAGGAACCGTGCCGCCGGTGTTAACGGACTCAGGGACGCGGCTGAGCTGTAGCCGTTTAGCTAGCGCCGAAGATCGTCTACGAGCAGGACGACTCACTCCGGAAACACTGTCGAGACTTCAGGTCCTTTGAATGGTTGTAAATTAAACTGTCCACGGGCCGTTTCCACAGACAAGCTCTGCCTACATTAAGACAGTTTTTCGTCACTCCATGAAAAATTAATCAGGGAAAAATATCGATCAGGGTGTTTTTTCAGACTAATATTACAAAAACAAAAATCGTAATAAAAATTTAAAAAATAATAATAATAATAATTGAAAGCAATTTATTAAGCCCTACCAAAACAATGTATTTAGCTATCAAAATTACTAATACAACACCCAGTGTTTATTAGCCCAAATCTGAGCTCAGTTACTAAAAAAGTGTGTCTGAATTGTATGAGGCCTACACTAAGTTAGAATCAGTGCAGAACTCCAGCACTTTTTCATTTCAAAACCACAGTGGAGTGTAGGCATATCATTTGAGATATAAATCTAGTCTTTCATTGTTACTGGGCAACAGTTAACATGACCTAAGATAAAGGGAAAAGGAATGAGTAGGATCTGATTCATTGTAATTGGCCAAACCCAAGTTTTGTTTGTTATACAAAAAAAAAAAGCTCAAATAATTATTAATATTTTAGATCAGAAAATATTCCAAGCTAGGCCAGGGGTTCCCAAACTTTTCAGCTCACGACCCCCAAAATAGCGGCGCCAGAGACTGAGGACCCCCATCGAGCCTGGAGGTGAAACGCTGTGCACAGCCGCACAAACACACTACTGGGCCTACATGGGCATTAATACAACACAAAAAACAACAGCCTAACAGTCATAATATTAGGCTATATAAAGCAATATAAGAAAGTATATAATCAGAACTTATCCAATTAATGGTTAAAAATGCGATTTAAAATTATTATTATTATTATTATTATTATTATTATTATTATTATTATTATTATTATTATTAGCCTATTGTTATTTTTGGAAGGCATCTCGGGACCCCCCTCTCTGTGTCTTGCGACCCCGCTTTGGGGACCACTGAGCTAGCCTAGGTTACATATTTATATTAATGGGCTTGTGAAATATTTCAGTAAGTCATCTTGTTTTTTTTTGTTTGTTTGTTTGTTTTTACAACAGAAATGCTCTGCGACATTTTCAGAATCAGACATCACGTCCAGATAAATCAACTGCTTCTTGAAGACCTCGTGGTTTTCAGAAATGGTGACAGAGTGAGACCTCTCCTCTGTTCCTTCTCTTTGGTCGGCACGTCGGTTCGCTCACCTAGCCGTCTGCGTTCTCATTACATGATTTACGTTCGTGTTTTTTGCGTATGAACACGTGAGGATTCACCTGAAAATACGAACAATATTTGTGCTCGGTTCAAATTTGTTTTGAGTTATTTTTCGGAGAGGATTTGCTTTCTCTTTGGGACTTCAGTTACCCATTTTTGAATAACTGTCAAACACGTCCGCACCAGTTAGCCGTTCACAGTTCACACCTTGTGCATTGTGGGACATGTAGTCAATCAACCAACGGTCCTTGACTTCCAAACACAAATTAAGTTTCACTCAAATATTGACGAAATGCGCTTATTATTCCTGTCACATGTCTGCTTATAAGCAAAGATGGTCTTCATGTGAATGACTGAACTACTTTTAAATCGGACTAACTGCCGTCACCAAGCACTACAATACCCAACATGCAACAGAATGTTTAACTTCAAATGAGCTTTGCCCCTGGTTATTACTCGTATTATCAACTGCGCTGACAATGAAGCAGAAAAACAGCAGCAGAGATAAAACTCTCCTCCGCAGGCACAGACTGTATTCAGTGTTTTACTTGAAATTAATCCGTCAACATGCCCATTTAAAATGACCTTCCTACATTCAGAATCAGGCCTATTAAAACTCATGAACCTGAATGAAAACAAAAGCTCCATATCTTTTTAATGTTTGCTGCTGCTGCCTAAAGAAAACCTCACAGCTCACATCACAAGTCATGAAAACTACCAAGCAAGAGAGCAGAGAAGTTGAAAAAACTAATAGAAACAAATACCAGTTAAAATAGTTACCAAACATGATGGATAATTGGTTGAAATGTTGAGCTTCTTCTACTAGTACAAATGTATTTTAACCGAACCAACCTGAGCACTGACAGTTAACATTCCAACAATATCAGATTTGATTTACTTAGAGGTTGAATTCAATTACTTTAAAATCTGGACCCTGATGTTGTACATTTTTGCACTTAAATAACAGGGACAAATGTTTTCGAAACTGTTCCAGTATTAAGTGAGAGAGCAGTAAAGTGAAAATATTCTGGCTCTATGTACTGATTCTCTCATGTCCAACCTGCCGCTGACTCCTCTCCCAAAATGTTTCATCTCACTCGCTGAATTGAGGGTTTGTTCCAACAGAATCAGTTTGTAATTGCCGTAATAGGAGGAAGACAAACCTAGGTGCTTGTTGTGAGCTTAATTTTGTTTTGTTTTGTTTGAATGAAGAGTGTTAAATAATAAAATTGCAGTTATTTCAAATGGAGTCTGGCGGCTCTGACGAGAGAGCTGTTCTGGTTAAGCAAAAAGGATCTTACTCTGTAACAAAAAAATGTCAGTGACAAAACAAATACTTGGAGTCGACGTACACAGACAGTTTACAATCGTCACGAAGGATCGCGTTGCACCCATTTTCGCTGCAGTGCTTTCGGTCAAACCTGGACCAATAATAGAGACACATGTCTGCAATCCGGTTTTTAAGTCTGACGTAACACCCTTCCAGAATACTCTGTCCGGGTCCGAGTCCTGTCTTTTCATGATGTCGCAGCGCTGTGTCCTGTGTTTTATTTTTAAAAAGATCTGCACAAAAGAAGAAGCGGTCATACTGTCATCCTTTTCTAGCCATGAGACACACAGGAGGACATGGCTGCAGGTGATAAAGTACATTTAACGGATGAAGAAAAAGTTTTGGCTTATCAGTATCAGCTGTGCTCATGCTTGGTTAAAACAATAACGTCTGTCAGTTTGGTTTTAGCAAATGGGTGCTAACCTAGCTAACCCCCGTCCCCCACTCGTAAAAGCCTAAACTTTTTCTTTATTTGTTTAAAATTCTTAATCAAGCCATGTTGTCTTTCTCATATCTAGAAAAGCAGCAGATTGAAAGATTGTTTTTTCTTTTGCTCAGATCTGTTGAAACGACGCGGGACACGTGACTTAAAGACAGGATGGTCATTTACACACACAACAAAGGCGTTTTTCTCTAACAGTGTGTTTAACTGTCAGTCAAACGGTGCAGGAACTGGAAACCGTTTCTGGAGGAAGACAGCTGATCGACGAGTCTCACTTCCAGGCCATAATACGGACGCTTCGAGTCGGCCATGGGAACGAGATTCAACAATCAACTCTTTCTCCAGAATAGCTGGCTGAAACTCATTTGGTTGTTTGGGGTCAAAAGGTCAGCGTGCTTTTCCGTCACACTGGTTCAGCCGGACAACCATTAAAACAAAACTGTAATAAACAAAACAGTATGATTTTTGTTTTCTCATGGGTAAAAAAACACACTTCATTCCCCATAAGATCAACAATGACTCATGGATGTGAGCGTGACTCACTCGCCGTGGCATTTCTCATTCTGAGGACGTAGGCGCTTCATTTGGACGTCTTTCTACTGGGAAACACCCACCCACACATGCTCAGCACTGCAGATGACAACCCACTTTAGAAAAAGTCAACCTGATAAGGAGGTTTGTCGGGTGGAATTTGTCGGCCTATTAAAAGATTTATTTGTGTTTATTACGGCGATCAAAGCAAAGAGAAACAGGAAGCGGTGGGAGGGAGAGGCTGATGTGACCTAAAGGCTGTTTCGCTGATCCAAGTGATCAGATCTTTCACAAATGTCAACAAGATGTCATCTAACATGTTGTTGTGCAACGGAAGATTTATGTTTTTTATTTATTTTTCGTCCTACAGGGATTTGTATGTTTGGAAGAGTGCCTTCATCCAAGATATCTGATCTGCTGCTGAACCTCAGACGTCTCAGTTTGCTTGAAATAAACATATTTGTGCGAAGCGTTTTCTTCTCTCAAGAGAAAAGTGTTTTTTAGCTGCCCCAAACGTTTGAACTCAAATTTGAAAAGCTTAATAATGGTCATCTGGTCTCTAGTCATACTGGATGGTTCTGCAGAGCCTCAGTTCAGGTCAGGAAGAGATGAAGAAGAAAGAAAGAAAAAAATATGCTGCGAGTCTGTTAGAGTTGGGCAGCAAAACACAGAAAGCTGTTCAACTGTTCCTCGAGTCCAAAATTTACAGGAGCCTACCAGTGTTACATGTCATTGTCCTTTTTACGCGAACCCCAGCCATTTTTCCCAAAATAGCTTCATCTATGACAGGGGTGTCAAACATACGGCCCGTGGGCCGGAACCGGCCCCCAAGGAGATTCGATCAGGCCCGCAGGATAATTTAAAAGTGAAAAAATGCATAAAAGACAT